>OMNN01084079.1:0-13770 GCA_900302755.1 Chromis chromis | reverse complement strand
CCCAAAAACAAAGATAACCCCAGAACCCGACCAGAGTTCCTCCTGGACCTCCCCAGCTAGCTAGCTAAGCATGTACAGACCCGGAGCAGTAAAACTAGCGAACCGGCGAAGCGTTAGCCACCGTATTAGCGAACCAGCTACTTCTTGCAGCCGATAACCGATAATATCAACCGATATTTCTTTACTTAATTAACTATAATTGGAGTTCAAATTCACTTCCTGCTATAATTCTGACCCATACAAATAAATAGAACCATTGAGCATAAAGAAGTTGACATTTATTGATACTTCTGCTCAAATACTGACAACCAGCAACTCAATCAAACCCCGATCGTTTTTACGTGTTTTATAGTTTTTTAATAATATTTAACCCCCTGCTATGATCGTGTGTATCCCCGCTAAAAACTGTCAACCCTCGCTAAAAACACGATCTCTAAAACATTAACCCCGCACCCAAAAACAAAGATAACCCAAGAACCCGACCAGAGTTCCTCCTAGACCTCCCCAGCTAGCTAGCTAGGCATGTACAGACCCGGAGCAGTAAAACTAGCGAACCTGCTAAGCGTTAGCCACCATATTAGCGAACCGGCTACTTCTTGCAGCCGATAACCGATAATATCAGCCAATATTTCTTTACTTAATTAACTGTAATCTGAGTACAAATCCACTTCCTGCTATAATTCTGACCCATACAAATAAATAGAACCACTGAGTAGAGCATAAAGAAGTTGACATTTATTGATACTTCTGCTCAAATACTGACAACCAGCAACTCAATCAAACCCCGATCGTTTTTACAAGTGTTTTATAGTTTTTTAATCGTTTTTAACCCCCGCTATGAATGTGTGTATCCCCGCTATGAACTGTCAACCCTTGCTAAAAACACGATCTCTAAAACATGAACCCCGCACCCAAAAACAAAGATAACCCAAGAACCCGACCAGAGTTCCTCCTAGACCTCCCCAGCTAGCTAGCTAAGCATTTACAGACCCGCAGTAAAAACTAGCGAACCGGCTAAACGTTAGCCACCGTATTAGCGAACCAGCTACTTCTTGCAGCCGATAACCGATAATATCAACCGATATTTCTTTAATTAACTATAATTTGAGTACAAATCCACTTCCTACTATAATTCTGACCCATACAAATAAATAGAACCACTGAGTAGAGCATAAAGAAGCTGACATTTATTGATACTTCTGCTCAAATACTGACAACCAGCAACTCAATCAAACCCCGATCATTTTTACAAGTGTTTTATAGTTTTTTAATCCTTTTTAACCTCCGCTATGAACGTGTGTATCCCCGCTATGAACTGTCAACCCTCGCTAAAAACACGATCTCCAAAACTTTAACCCCGCACCCAAAAACAAAGATAACCCAAGAACCCGACCAGAGTTCCTCCTAGACCTCCCCAGCTAGCTAGCTAAGCATGTACAGACCCGGAGCAGTAAAACTAGCGAACCGGCTAAACGTTAGCCATCGTATTAGCAAACTAGCTACCAGATCCGACGTAACCCCACAAACAACAACGGGAAAAACGAAGATTCAAAGTCTTTATTATTATCGGGTCGTTTTATCGGCTGATTTTTTTATTATCGGATATTATCGTGCATCCCTACACAAAACTAAGAATGTGGGGGGAAAACATAAAGTTATTGTAGGAGATGACTGCAGTGGAGCTGTGGAGTGGAAGGTGATGAACTGCTGAGCGTGAGCCAGGTGGGGGGGTGAAGCTGCAGCATTATCAACACTGTACTCCAGCATCAGTATCCGGTAAGCAGGGTTTCACATCATCTTTATTACTCTTCAGCTCTCATCTCAAGTCTACATAAAGTGTGTGGAGGTAAACGGACTGTTGGGGAAAACACCTACTTCTTCTGCAGCTTCCTGTTCTTCTCAGCGGGGCCCCCGAGGGTCCCCATTCCTAAGCCGTCCTTCGGAGAGCTCTCCGCCTCGGGAGTGCCAGCTGGGAACATAAACACCTTGTTCAGAAACACATTTACAAAACCACGAGCAGCAGTCCTCGTAGTTTCAATCGTAGCATGTCTGTGAAGGTTCTCAGTCATCCAGGTAACAGTTATCCTCGTAGTTTCAATCATCTGGACTTGCTGGAGCTGATCCAAGATGTTCCACCTCTCATTAATATCTAGGTTTATGGAGGTTAAGTTTAGGCATCAAAGGTAGGAGTTTAAGTTTAGGTTTGTAAATGATGGGAAAGGTTTTAGGTTAGGGGAAACTATCTCGATGATTCCCTCCACTTCGTCTTTCGACTTGGCAGTTGAATCTGGGGAATCAAAGGCAGTGCACTGGCCGGCGCTTGTCGTCGTGTCTCTCAAGTCATGTTTCCATATTTTTTTGTTGTCATTCTTTGTTTTCCTTTTTCCAGGGTTGTCAGGCTTAGATTAGGCTTTAGAGATGATGGGAGAGGTTTGATGTATTTTATATTTTGTTTAAAATTGTTGTCTTGTTAAAAAAAAATGAATAAATTAATAGATTCATATTTCAGGTTCTTGTTGGTTAGAGTTAGACGTTGGAGGTAAGTGTTTAGTTTTAGATTTAGGATAGATTGGGAAAGGTTTTTATATTTTGATGATTTGGGGTTAGGTGGATATGTGTATGTATTAAAATTAATATTAATATCTAGGTTAAGTTTAGGCGTTAAGGGAGGAGATTAGGTTTAGGTTTGTAGAGGATGGGAAAGGTTTTTGGGTTAGGGTTAGGGTTAGCATCTGGACTTGCTTGAGTTTGTCTAAGACGTTCCACCTCTCATCCAAGATAAGAGGTGAAACATCTTGGAGATACTCAACCAAGTCCAGATGCTAACCCTAACCCTAAAACCTTTCCCATCATTTACAAACCTAAACTTAAACTCCTACCTGTGACGCCTAAACTTAACCTCCATAAACCTAGATATTAATGAGAGGTGAAACATCTTGGACAAACTCAAGCAAGTCCTGATGATTGAAACTACGAGGACAACAACAACCAGGATGACCGAGAACCTCCACAGACATGAGCAGCAGTGGAACAACAACCCTGCGTCTCCAGCCCGGCCTGACCTTGGCTGGGGGAGTCCTTGCCGGGAATGCTGGGTCGGCCCTTCTCCTTCTTCCCAAAGAGGCGTCCAATGGAGGACTTGATACTCTTCTTCTTGGCCGCTTTGTTGAGAGAGTCCTGGCTGCTGTTGCTGCTGCTCGGGTTACTGCCCTGGCCGTCCTGCAGGCCCGCCAGACTACGAGACCAGAGGGTAAGTGGTTAGATGGAGGGAGATTACAGAGACAAATGGCGGACAACAGGGAACACCGCAGTCTGAAGCTGACATTTAGCAGGTCTGCCTGTTGAAGCCTGGCTTGGAGGTTTTGCTGTCAGAGCATCAACTTTGTGGACTTTAAAAGAAGCTGGTCCTGTGCTGTACGGGTATAACACCAAGGAAACACCAACCACTACCTCCACGTTTGAAACCTTCACATCTAAAAGTTTACTGAGGGTTTGGATTCTTCTCAGTCACTATTTAGCAGGAACACCACTGATCCATCCTTCGCTTAGCTCGGCCTAAGAGGGTTTTACTGGTTTAAACAAACTCTGTATTTGTTTAATACAGAGTTTTCCCCCTACTGAGGTGCAGAATGGTCCGTCTGTGGGAGACTGGGGAATACAATCTGCTTTACAATGCAGCCCCAACAAGAGCTGTTCTACGTTAGCTTTAGGCCCCAGATGGTGCTGAACAAGAACAAAACATTTATCTGTACATTTATTCCTGTTTGAAGAAGAAACTGTTATCTGTCACTAATACATTACAGCATTGTGAAATGTTGTTTTCGCATATCCCAGTTGGGGTCAGAGCGCAGGGTCGGCCATGGAGCAGGAAGGGTTAACTCTTTAGGCGCCACAGTTTTTTCAATAAAATATTCAGTTTTGATATCACGATTTCAAAAGGTTGTAGCTTGAAAGTGGTTAGAGATAAAGGCATACTGTAAATGAGAGAAATCATCAGTATGACCCAAAGTTTGTGATGGGAGTAAATCCACTCATTTAATTAGCATATTATGACGTCACTTTGTCAGAATTTGTCAGATCCCTGTCGCCACGATCCCCAACAGGCTCATCAGAATGTCTGATCCACTTCCTCATCTCTCCAGCAAACCCAGCCATCATCATCGTAATTTACGACGGGACCCTGAACGCCTCTGCTGCCTCCACCTCTATTAGCAGTGGATTTTCTCTTCTTCTCCCACGTCTGCCACTATTTCCATGGTTCTTTACATTCCCACTACCCCGTCACCATTAGCGGTGTTCTGACCACCCCTGCTCCCCCATTATGGACACGGTGAAGCAAAGCATCCAGTATGAGCTGCTTGTGGACTGTCATGGTGAACGGACTCGCTGCCGCTATGCTAACGCTACAACCACTACTTGTCTCCTCGACCGGGGGGCGGTTTTCAAACTCTATAAACTCCAAAACTTTGAATAGAAACACGCCCACAAAAGTTGCTCAGGTTGAAGTTACAGATGTCTGACATCTCCTGGTGTAAAGTAGTAACTACATGAGGCACCGTATTTACAGCTATGGCCTGTTAAATTCAGCAACGTTGCTTGTCGCAATTTTGCAACTTTGGCGCTTAAAGGGGGTTTTTGGTTCCTTCCCACCGTTGCGGACTGCTTGCTTACAGGGAATCCAAAAGCGATTTTGGATTGTTGGGTTTTCTGTTGCCTGTATTGTTCTTCCTTATGATGATAAGCGCTACGTAAATATGCACTATATAAATAAAATTGAATTGAATTGAAAAGGGTTAAGGGTTGCTGCAGCAAGGTTGCTAACTTGGTCCAGCTCACATCACTCCAATTTTACACTCTTTACATTGGCTTCCAATCAAATACCGAATTCAATTCAAAATCCTTGTTCTAGTTTACAAAGCCCTGCATGGACAGGCACCTGATTACATCACTGATCTGCTTCAACCCTACATCCCCTGTAGATCTCTCAGGTCCTCGGATCAGAGCTTCCTAGTGGTCCCTACGGCCCGTTTAAAAACTGAGGGTGATCGGGCTTTTGAAGTTGTGGCACCAACCCTCTGGAACTCTCTTCCATCTCAGTTACGCTCAGCTGCTTCAGCAGATGTTTTTAAAAAGGAGCTGAAGACACGTCTTTTTAGATTTGCTTTTGTGCTTTTAAATCATTGATTTGATTGCATTTTCAATTTGCCTTGTTTCAATGCCTTGTTGTTGTTGATGATTTGTTATTGTTGTGTTATACTGATTAATACTTGTGAAGCACTTTGTGACCTTGTGCTGTGAAAGATGCTATATAAATAAACTTTACTTACTTACTTAAGGGCCTTGCTCAAGGGCCCCATTGGGGTTTGCTGGACGTGTGACAAAAACGTAACGCTGATAGTGTCCTATTCAGTACCAAAAAAGCAAAGTGAAACATTTTGTGTGGACCTAAAAGAATTAGTGCAACAAATGGAGAAGGTACCTTTCTAATTCCCACTGATTCTACTTACACCCATCCTTAATTTATTTATTGCATTTTAAGTTTGAGACTAGGAAAGGGAAGATAAAGATAAGGAAAGAAAAGAACAGCCTTGTGCATCTCTTGCTGCTTTGAGGACTTGTTACCAGCATCATTCTCTGATTATGTTGATTTTTGCCAGGAAAGTTTTGCAGATTGAGCCATGATTTTTCTTGTTGTTTTTTCTTGTACAAATATTCCGCATCCTCATTACTACTTTTTACTTTATCCTGATGTGTAACGCACAAAGGAAATCTATACGTTGTTAATTCTCTTGTCTGAAAATTAAATAAAAAGATCATTGATTAAAAAACAACAAATGGAGAAGGCTGGTCTGAAGCCTGGGATGACGGGTCTTACCCTCGGATGTCTCTGATGTCCTCGTGGCTGGCGGTGTGTCCGGCCTCCCTGCTCAGGCGCATGGAGCGTGGAGTGGTGGGGGGCGACGTCTCGCATCGGATCGTGGCCTTGTCGTCCTGAGCAGACTGCACAGCGGTGGAAGAGACGCATTAATGAAGCGTAAAGAACACACCGTCTATCCTGCTGCCAAGTAGTTGTGCAATTCACCCTGTGTCCCTTTTCCCTACTCCCTCTGGGGGGAGTGGCTACTGTTTCAGCTGCTAGTGGTCCAGAGACGACTGGACCTGAGCTGACAGCTGCCCATCTGCCCCCATCCTGACCTGTGACTCCGGACCCCTCCGTCATCTGACTGACTGGATGTACCTCCCTCACCCATCCCCTCTGGACTTTGACTGTCACTACATCTGCTATGGATGTGCATTGTCCGTGGCTATAGCCTGTCCGTCCTATCCTATCTCTCCTTCATTGTGGTTCTCCCGGAGGTTTCTTTTTTCCCACTGGGTTTTTGGAGTTTTTCCTTCCTGAAGAAGGAGGGTCATAAAGGGCAGGTGATGCCTCGGACTGATCCATTGGCCTCATCGACTGTTGCACTCTTTATTAGACTGTTTGTTTACTTTGGGCTATACAAATAAATTGAATTGAATTGAATTGAACATGGCTATTGGCACCTTTAAACAAAGACCGTATGACATATGAACATAACGTAGAGAAAACCTTTCTGGGACTGTGAGTGTGAAAGTGACATTACAGGGTTGTGCAGCAGCAGCTCCTTCAGGGCCTGGACATCTTCAGAGAGAGTAGCCGACATCAGGAAAGACTGGTAGATCTTCGGTAAATGGCTGTTGAAACACCACAAACAGTTTGCACACATTAATGAAACACTCCTTTATTTAGCATGATCAGTACTCAGTTGTTGTTGTTTCCACTGTTTCTAATTGTTTTAGATTTGTATTAACTTGGCCTGTTTTTTAAGTTGGTTTGTTAATTGTATGATTCATTGCTGTAAGGATGATTGTATGTGTGTCTGGTGACTAAAGTTCTGTGCAGCAGTATTTCACACTAAAGAACATCTTAATCTTGAACTCTTTCAGTTCAGTGTTTTGACTTCGTGGCACATTTACTGTTACTTTGTTTCCAGCAGCTGTGTTCAGCAAACCAACTCTGATAAACCTCCAATTAATTTCCATTTGATCAACCGGGAAATTAGTCAGTCAAAACATCCCTACCTACCAAAATTTGACAGTTTGACTGCGTTGGTGAATTTGTGCTAAACAATGTGGACACAGACACACGAGCCTTTGAGAACATTCAGTAAACCACAGCGCTTCTTCCACTCAACTCTACCTAATTCGAAGTCTGAAGAGTCACAAAATGAATAAAAGTCCAAAAAAGCTCTGTTGTGCAAAATGTGATTGACTTTTCCTTTAATAAAACAATCTGAGATGGGACATATATTCTCATATCCACACTGAGGTCATGATCTCTGACACATGTTCACACACACATGCCATGTAAGTCAGAAGCTTTAGGAGCTACTGATCTAAACCCTTCACTAAATGTGAAAATGACTTTCCAGGTGAAATATTTTATAACCCACAATATTTAAAGCAAACAGCTGCATGGAGAAAGTGAATAACTTCTGGGAAAAAATCTATGTTCTCACCACAACAAGTTCTTCAGGTCGGCCTCAAAGCCAAAAGAGAAGAGCAGGTCGGCCTCGTCCACCACCAGCATCTCCAGGGAGGAATGCAGGACCAGGTTCTGGGCGTTGAGGTGGGCGAGCACACGGGACGGCGTCCCCACGACCACATCAGGCTTCTCCATTAAGATGGGCCTGTCCATCAAATACACACAAACCAACACATGACAATAAACTATGGACTTCACATCTACGCTCTGGTGATGTAATAAAAAATGTACAGGATTGTGCAAAATGATATGTATATAAAATCTCATCTTTTAACATTTGTTTTTAGAAAATCTTTCATATCTATCACATGTCATACTTGTAGTGCACAGTACGGTTTATCTACAGTGACTGAGGTAAAGAAACAGACTGACCTCTGCGCTGACAGATCAGCTTTGCCAGAGATGTCAGCAACTCGGACGTCCCTCGAGCAGAAGGACGTCAGCTGTCTTATCATGGTCTGGACCTGCTGACCCAGCTCTTTAGTCGGTACCAGGATCAGAGCTCTGACGTCCTGCTCACGAACACTCTGAAGATAACAAATACAGCCGGTCAGGAGGACAAAAAGCAGTGATAAAAAACAGACCAGTGATGCTTTACTTCATGGTAAACTCAAACTGGGTGTCTTGAGGTTTTGGACTGTTGTATGGGCAAAACACTTTATAGACAAAACAGAGAAAATGATCAGTCAGTCATGTGTCAAGTGTCATTATATCCTGAAGCCAAGCCAAGACAGACAAACATCAACCTTAAATACACTGAAATCCACAAACATATAGAGTCATTTCTGTCTCCTCACCTGTTTGGAGGTCAGGATGCGCTGTATAACGGGGACAGCATATGCTGCAGTCTTCCCAGATCCAGTCCGGGCTCGAGCCAGAAGGTCCTTCCCCTCCAGAGCCAGAGGGATGGCTTTCTCTTGAATCAGAGTGGGCTGGGACCAACCCAGATCTGCGACCGCCTGAAAGGAGATCAAAATAGGAGGTGATCACACAGAGCAGAATGTGACTCAAGAAGGAAAGGGGTCAAAAATTTTGTTCCAACTGTACAGGCAGATCTTAAATAAACCTCCATGTAACATAAATATGTTCAGCAACCTGCATCTGTTAGTGGAAGTCTAACAGCCCATTGCAAGGGCTGCAGTTTAGGATAGACGTTATGCAGCATCTCTGACTCAGGGTTTAAACTGTCATGTCAATTGTTTTACAAATTCATACCTCCCTCCTCGTGCAACAGCCAGTTTTTATGATGTCTTGTGTTAATGCTCCATCACATTTTAATCTATTACACAGTGAAGCTTGGCTGTAAAAATGTAGATTGCAAATAAAATCTCAGTATTAGTCAGAAAATTTTGATTCCCCCCCAAATAATTTAGCCCCAGTAACAGCTGTAGCTCGTTAATGCAACACACAGATCAACTATAACACGTTTTGTCGGCCAAAATCCAGTCTTGAGACATGCAGTGTCTCTACAGCTGCATTAACAAACCACTAATGATTACCCAACAGTGGTAGGAAAAATACTGGTAAAAGTACCAAGTTACAGCTAGATTTGAGCCATTCAAACCTGAGTTTTTGTGACACACGGTAAGTGACACCAGGGACCTGGCTGTGACTCTAAGTAGCTATTGAAAATAGTGGTTAGTTGATGCCTTAAAAAAACAAATACAACTACTAGTGAAGCACGCATGATTTGATTTGTTTAATGCGTTTTAACAAATCGTGTTCTATTTAGTATGGGTACTCTGAAAGCTAAGTAAACACCACAGTAAAACTCCCTGCATGTTCACATACTTGGCCTGTAAAGCTGATTCTGCTTTAAACTTAGACTTATGGAAGTTTTATATCAATGTAAAACTGTCTGCAAGATAACTTCAAACGTTCTGCTTCATGTAAACTGCAGTAAAAAAGTACACAACACAACACGAGACACGTTAGCACAGCTAACAGCTAACACCTGCATTTAGTTTCCCAACTTCTCTTCGTTTTTTTATTCTTCAGCTGAAGCTTCTGGATTTCCCGACAGTTTATTTAATAATACTGACGCTGTAAAACAGTTTGTTACCTTTAAAAGACGGTCGTCTAAGCCCATTTCATGGAACAGCAGCCTCTCTGCGGCCATGTTTCCTCCTCACAGCACTCACATGTGCGTCGCATAGTTTTGACGTCATGCTGCCTTCGCGTCTCTGAAAAAAAAACCCTTTAACCAAAAATAGAGAGATTGGCCAGTTAGTGCTAGAAGTCGCCTGTTTGGTGAAATAGAGCTTCTTTGAGTGCATTGAATGTGTATCAAGTGATTTTAGTATAAAGACACGTGTACCTGGAATTAATCCTTGACTACAGTTGGCCAAAAGGCATGTGAGAGACTCTGATGTTGACTGGAAGAAGATTGTTTGTTCTGATGAGAGCAAAATTGAGTTTTTTGGCCATCAGACTATGTCTGGAAGACACCCAACACTACACATCACCACAAACACGCCATCCCTCATGTGAAGCATGGTGGTGGCAGCATCATGATGTGGAGATGAACAGAGAACAACCTGATTTTGCAAGAGAACTACAACTTGGGAGAAGATTTGTTTTCCAGCAAGACAATGATCTAAAGCGTTCAACCAAATCTACATAGAAATGGTTTAAAGACAACAAGGTGAATAGTCTGAAATGACTGAGTCAGAGCCCAGGTCTCAATTCAATTAAGAATTTGTGGCTGGGCTTGAAAATGACTGTTTACTCATGATACCTATGTAACCTGACAGAGCCTGAACAGTTTTGTAAAGCAGAATGAGGTCAAATGTGTGTCCAGATGTGCAAGGCTGATTGAGACCTATCCACACAGGCTCTATGCCAGGGGTGCCCAATCCTGGTCCTCGAGGGCCACTATACTGCATGTTTTAGATGTCTCCCTCTTCCAACACACCTGATTCAAATGATCAGGATCATCATCAGGCTTCTGCAGAGCTTGATGATGAGCTGATCATTTGAATCAGGTGTGTTGGAAGAGGGAGACATCTAAAACATACAGGATAGGGGCCCTCGAGGACCAGGATTGGGCACCCCTGCGTGCATCTACTAAATCCTAGGGTTAGGGTTGAATAGGCTACTTATAAAAGGCACCAGAGGCAGGTAGATGCACTAAAAACAGCTAGTGATTCAGAAAAAAATAGATTAAATAATTAGATATAATAACACAAAATAATAAATATCAAAAAATATTCAATACACAGTGTCTGAAACCTAAAGAAATCAAATAGTCCTTTTTACTTCCTGTCTTAATGTCTTGATAGTGGCCTATTTGTAACCTCATCATCCAGGAGGCTTGAATATGCTCTACTTCATTTCATCTGATATATGTTTTAAGATAAACAGGATCAAATATAATGATTAAAAAAATACGAATAACATTTGTTTATTTATTTATTAATGTCTGTGTGGACATTATGTTTTTTGGGGGGCTGTTTTCTTTTCAATGCATTTACTCCATCTGACCTGCAGATGGAGCCAAAGACCGCAGAGACTGAACTCACAGACCTCCATTAACAAGAAACATACCAATAAGCTCCATGATATGAGCAGAACAGACTGGAACATTCCCCCCTCAGAAGAAGCAGGAGAAAGCTCCGTTTGTGGTCCAGCGGAGAGAGAACAGCATCACCCTGGATGTGCCTCTGAAGCGGGAGCAGAGAGCTGCTTGGCTGGAGGAGGACTTGTTGAGAGGATGGAGATGCGGCTGCAGCTGGTGAACATGTCGGCTGGATGCTGAGCAGCAGCATCAGCAGCATCTGGCTCCTCATCCTCCATCCTCCACAGCTGATACATGAGGCAACATGGCCGCAGAGCAGCTCGCCCTGCACAAACACTGAGGCACGGAGGAAAACCCAACACAGGTAAAGACAATAAATCTACTGTGCATGGAGAGATGCTGGGTAAATACTGCCAGAGACGCAGCTAAAGCTACAGGTTCATATTTATCATAGTGTAATATTCCAAAACACACACATCAAATGACATTGTTTTGTAATCTCATGTGTGTGATTTGCTCCAGCGGTTTCTGAGAGCTCCTGTTCTGTTTTTCCCAGACTGAATGGCGTTCATGTCCCGGTTCTCTCGGTCCCGGAGCAGCTCCAGGTCTCCGAACCGAAAAGACTCGGAACGCGCCTCCCCGAACCTGAGCGTGTCGGAGCTGGAGAGGCTGTTGTGTACCGGCAAGACGGCCTGCAACCATGCGGACGAAGTGTGGCCCAGGCTTTACATCGGAGACCAGTGAGTGGACATCATGTGGTGATGATGATTAACTTTATTTCTGAACACAAGTGGAGTTAAGAGGGGCTTTGGGAATAAAGAGCAACAATAAAGCATCACAGAAGACACTAAAAATCAATCAGTGCCTTCCAGCTGAACCCCTCACAGTCAGCTGGTTTTATGTGTACAATAACTTTAGTATATTTTACCTTCATATTTTGAATCATTTCAGAGTTACAGGCCCTTGAAGTAGTTGGGTCCAACATTTTTTGTTTTTTAATCACTTTTTCCAGCATTTCTAAGCCTCATAACTTCATAAGACAGACACCTACATTTCCAGGACTGAGAAACACCCTTGAGCTCTGTTAAAAACTGAAACCAAACATAGAGCCAAAATGTCTTTAGCACCATTTTTATAACCATCTTTGAGCATCAATACTGTGGGATATGTCATAGTTTCAACAGCAAAACTATGGAAGAAAATCAGACCCATCAGATGTTGAATTTTAAAAGCTGTTGAATTTCTAACTTTGAATTTTTTACACCTCGAATTTTTATACTTTGAATTTTTACACTTGAAATGAGATTTGGATGAGCTAAATTCAGACAAAACATTTCAGATACATAATTTCAATGCAAAAAAAAATGTCAAAGTTAGGAATTCAACAGCTTTTAAAATTCAACATCTGATGGTCTGATTTTCTTCCATACAAAACTGCACCAGTTTAATCTTTATGACATCGAATCATGGAAACAAGCATTGGTTTACTATCTGTGTGTTCTGTTTTCTGTTAAGTCACTGGAGAAAAGATTAAAAATTGCATTTTGGGTAAACTTTCAAGGGTCAAATCATGAGGTGAGATCGGTGGTTAAGGGCTCAAAATGCTGGAAAAATTAAGAGGAATTAAAAAGTATGACATTTCGACCATCCTTATGTACTTCAGTGGCCTGTAACTCTGAAAACATTTATAGTATGAAGGTAAAACTTCCCCTGGCTTCATTAAATATGAAAGTTATTGTACAATAAATAAAATGATGCTGATGTTGTCAGATTTGGTTGACTTTATACAAAATGACCAAATACAAAACTGGAGTTGTAAAGTTTTACAAAAAAGCCCCAGTAAAACTTTACTAAAGACATTATAAAGTATTAAACTAATGTCAGTCTGTACATGGTTTTTACATTCTTACACTGAGACTCTGACTCGGCTGTTACGACAGTGAGTAGGAACTTATTCCACAATGTCGAGGTTAAAACGCTAAAACCATGGTCTCCCTTTGTTTTGAGCCTGGACCGTTGCATTATTAACAGATTCTCTGCTTTGAGTGTTTGAAGTGCAGAAGAAGGAGTTAATAGCTCGGAGATGGAGAGTGAATCCAAACCATTCAAATCATTAATGGTAAACAGACATTAAAAAATAATCAACATTAAGTAGTGGTAGACAAGCTGCAGGGTGAAGTCCCGCACTCACAATTTTGCATCAGCTACGAATACACTTAAAATACAGAAAGTAAAAGTACAGATGATGTATAATGACCTAGCTGACCTGTTAAGGGGCCCCTGGGTGAGCTGGGCCCCCACTGATGCCTTCTGAATGTGGCCACCTCGACATGTCAAGTGCAACCAGACCTCCTAAGCTGAATCAACACAAGTGCTGTGAAGACAAACAACTAAAATAATAAATAATTAAAGTGTAAAACAGACATTTGAATTATTTTTGCCTGTAACTTTATTATGTGGATTTTTGTGTACTAATTTGACCCCTTTCTACATCAATATAGTGGAAATGTCTTCATTTATGTGAAGGAAAACACAAACAATTCACAATATAAGGAAATATAATTCAATAAGGCTTTCAGACAGTCTGTGTTACTTTCAAATATTTATTCTCATGTAGATATGGGCATGATTTACACTAGTGTCTTGTTTACTTCTGTGTGGCATATGAGCTATAGTTAGCAACTGCCTC
>OMNN01084074.1:0-12420 GCA_900302755.1 Chromis chromis | reverse complement strand
CCTTGAAGTTCACATTAAAATGTTCCCCTTGGAGATCTCTCATAAACAAACAATTTCTGTTTACATCCAGTTTTACTAAATGACATTGTGTTTATCCTTGAGGTCTAAAGATATGTTGAATCCATTTCCTTGCTCATTTGTGGTATTAAATGTATCTTGTTATGTGCTGTATGTATAATGTTGTTGTTACTGATTTCAACCAGTCATAAAAGTAATACATTATATATTGTGACAATGTGTTTAGCTGTCTTGCATACTGGATAATCATACTGAAACAATGTGGCCATAAAGAGCAAATGCGCCTTTTATTCAAATACTTTTGGCAGTGTATTTATGTGCCCATCTCTTAGTAAAATACAGAAACAAACAAGTGGGAGCCTGGTGAAAGCCTTCAGAGCCCAGAGGTAAAGAGAGGAGAAGCAGATTTCATCTCCACTCAGTTTTCTTTCTGGCTGGTTGGAGATTGTGTTGCCTTTTGGCTCCGACACCGACAGCACTGATTGGAGTCCTGGTGTGAAGTGAAATGAATTGACATGCGCGGACCAAGGTGTGTGCGACTGTATGTGTGTGTTCCACCCATTCCTGACCTTAAGATCGAGGAGAGGCTTGTGTTTTAGCAAACAGGAAGCATAGAGTATGTAACCACACTGGTTGGCCCTCATATATGTGTGTATATGTGCGCCTGTTAAGTAAACAGAATGGTAATGCCACATGCAATCTGTTGAGCAGATCCTGGGGTGATCTTGTTTGCACCCTGCACTGGTGACGGAAACAGCGTCTGAATGGATGCTACTGCTAATGGGTGGTGGGGAGGAGGCACAAACTGCCACTCTGATAGTGACTGTGATTGAACCAGGCAGAGACAGAGGGGGAGAGGGAAAAACAATCAGAAGATGAAGAGATGGATTCAGAAAGCTAGAGTGCCAGAGAGCGAAGGGGAGGAAGTTCTGCCTTTACGGCAATTCATGAGGATTAGTCGGAAGGCTGACTGATGTGATCAAGGCCAACGGTGCGGCAGTTTACTTACTTCTTTTACACTGCTGCAGCCGTAATAAAAGGCTGCTGATGGACACACACACAGAAAACTACGACACAAGCTGGTATTGGCTCTTGATGAAAAGCCGAGATGTTTACACCAGCTGTTGCTATCAAACTTCCATACACCTGCTAAATGGAGATTATCACCGAATTACACTTAACTGCTCCACACCCGCCAGATTAAAACTAAAACTGAAAAACTAAAAAATGATAATAGAGCTATTTCATGTCAGCTGGACTTTTGTTTTGATTTTGTTCAATATTTTGGAGGAAGATGAATCAAAAATAATGGAGAAATATTAAACATTAACACCATGGTGGAATAATTTGTCAAGCTGCAGCCTCTTTTACAGAGGGCGTGCTCAAATTTACAATTTCATCAAAGTTATATTGAGTTTCAAAAAGGCTACTTGGCCAATTAAAATTTTTATACACCAGAATATGTTCTTTATGGACACTGGTATAAAATTTCTGGACAATGTGTCGCACATTTAATTTTTTCCAAAATATGTAAAATTAATTTTCTTTTTAAAATTCTACAGCCATCTTTGCAGGGTTGTCTCTGCCAGATAGAAGCATGTATGGCCTTGAAACTGCATAGATTCCCACAGAATTATTATGAAGTAAGCGATCAAATATTAGTTAATTATTTAAGGCACGCTTTGAGCAGGGGGTATTTAAAATGTTGAAAAACAAACAAACAACAACAAAAAAAAGCCATCCAAGATGTGTAGTTTTTGATTGGCTGAATTAAACACAAATCCCAGAAATGGTGTCCAATCTAGAACAAGTCTGTCCCCATATGCAAATTGATGAAGATACAGTATTTCTAAGGACCTTTATGAACTAATAAACTTACTCTATAATGTATAACTTGACCCGCCTTCTGTAAACGTGGCTGTAATTAGAGAAATAGTATCCCTGGTGATTTCTCCATCATATATGGAATTCATTCCAACTTCAGTCCAACTAGCAGAAGAACATAATTTGCAAAAAACATGACTATGAAGACGATTTGATCATGATAAAGAGGCATGAAACTAAACCTCCTACTATGAACAAATACATGTATACCCAGTCCATTAAAGGACTGATTCATTGTTTCTCATCTCCTTCTGGTGATACCTAACCATGCACATCATGTTCATACTTTGGGTTTCTTTTAGTGCATCTGTCTCTCGAAATTCTTCCTGCATCTCAGCACAATGGAGGTGAACAGAATTATCGCACTCCTAGCTGGGTCTGATTACCCTGCAGTGGGGCCTCGGTGCATCCGAAGCCCTTCATCTCTTCTCAGTCTCTTCGCATCGTGCATTAATTCTTTTTTGCCTTGAAGAGCCCATCAGGCGAAGATTGTGGAACAAACTACACAAAGCTTAATTATAGTTTGGTGAGAAAAAAACACAACACTCTTTCTGGTGTTATAACCGGCCCAGAGTTTGCCGTGTGCCAGTTAGATGATTGGAGGATTGGAGAACATATAAAAATACATTATGTAAGCATATTACCAACTGAGATAATAAAACTAATAAAACCAAAAGATCAATATTAGGTAAAAGTGCAGTGGGTTCAGAATTCACAGTCTAATTTCCACACAGCAAACCTCTGGAGCCCCGGGGGGTCTGGGGCCCAGGGGGTAGTTGCCTGAGTAGCTCTGATCCTGTTTTGGCTCACAGCACTGAAAAATTATATTTAAAAAAAAAGTCAGCAGCAACATCTTTTTTTCCCCTTCCAGAGACAGTGATTTTTGTTGCTCTGGATGCTCTGAAGAACATACTGTCATTTTTTATGCTCACTATTTCAGCTAAAAGTATTTCCACTGAAACTGAAACTGAAAATCAAATCAAAAGTAGATAATGGTTCCTTAAAGACTGTTTGGAGAAAACTATGTAAACGGGTGCAGTATAACATCTATGTGACATTTCTGATTCTGTTAACATTATGCTCTTATTGAGATCGTTACCGTCTATTATATCTGAATTATTGGATTAGCTGTGGCTCATCTCACAAGCTCACAATATAACACTGAGCTTTGCCACATACGAGGTTCAGTAATTAACCCCTCATTTAGAAAGCCTGTATAGATTAAGTTCCAATCATGAACATTAGATGGCAAAATTGGACAGGCTAATCTGCTCTCACACAGAACACCAGTTCCAATTAATGGACTATTCTGGATCCATAAATGTATTTATTTATGTATTAGCGTTGACCACAGTGGGCCTGTTGCTATGGGAATCGGTGCCAGAATTAGTATTCAGATTATTTGTTTATTCCCTCCCTGATGCTCCTGCTACACTCCGTGTCATTTTCTTCACTTATCTAAAAAGGAATACTCGACGATTTCACGCACCGAGTTCACTTTGCTAGTCACGAGGAGTAAGACTCAGCCTTTGAAAACGCGCGTATAATGAATAAGTATCATCAGGGTTATCTCAGCCCGCACAGCTGCATTGCAAACAAAGCATGTGTGCAGTTTGATGAAAGTGGGCGTCTACCAGGCCCAGCAAATAAATAAACAATGCCGTCGAGCTGCATTATAGGAAATGTAGGAATCAGTGTTTTTTTGGAGCTTGACTGCAGCTTAACGGAAACGCAACACAAGCTTCAGGAGTGTCCCTGTCAGAGTGATGCCTTTAGGGGTTGGAGGAGGCCATGTTGGTTCAACGGCTCTTGAATAACCCAACTTTTTGGTTTGCTAGACTGCTGCATTATTTTTTGATGCAATAAAATATTTAAACACCACCGTTCAAGTCTGACATCTTCAAGACTATCAGAATTTAACAAGTTCAGGTCACACATTCTTAATTAGCCTTAAATAAAAACATAAATTTTGATAATTAAAGCCTCTCAAATGTGACAATCTGCTACTTTTCGCTAAATAGGGACTGTTAGTTGGACTAAGCAAGTAATTTAAACATAACTGTGACAGGCGTTTCTGGCAACTTCCTGACACTCTATAGACTGAATGATGCTGATTATCCTGAACAATAATCTACAGATTAAACAATAAACACTTGTTAGTTGCAGCCTTAAGCCATAGCAGTCCAAACTATAATTTGAGGCTAGATTTGGAGAAGGTATTATAAATAGAAAGTGCTGCTGTTGAATCCACAGAGGTCTTGAGAGAGTTCTTGGTACAAAGCCTGCATGTTTACAATGAGACTGTTCCAGTGATTAAGGATTAATTAAGTTTAATTAATTAAGAAGCTTTCGGGAAGAATTAATGTTAGTTGGACTAATTCCCCTGGAACGGCGCACACAGCTGGCAAAATCATTTTCCAGAGAAGCGGTGTTTCATTTCTCCAGCAGACAGGGCTGGACTTTGAATGGTCTGACATGCTGGGAGTGAACGGTGCTCCTGCTGTGATGGACAGGATGAGTTATAGAGTTAGTGAGAAACTTCATTAGGTGTGTTGCTGCGCTTGTAGTGCAGCGATTGTTGGCCTCTGGTATGTCAGCTGAACAGATTATTTACAGGTCCACAACAATGCGGTGAGCAAGAACTGTGTGAGCACAAAAAGTCTTCAGCGAGTAGTTCGAGCTGATTGTTGCATTTGTGAGTTTGTTTTGTGATTGGCATATTGTAGTCCATCATTTGAATTGGCTTAATGTCGCTTTGCCAGCCCATTCTGGAGAACATAATGGTCTGGCTGCACCTTACTGTCATTCTGCTACAGGGGGAAAAAACACTCTGGCTTATTTGTATTTTAAATGCAACACTTCATTGATTCCTGAGGGTAAATTTGATTTGCGGATATAAACTCTGCAGCCTTTCAGTCTCTAACTTCTGTTTCCATGTTCTGTCGATTTCTATTGCAGGTCAAGTGAGAGTTGTTCAATTTAAGCTATGTTTAAACTTTACCAGAAATGACTAAGAGCATTTGATTCTGGTGTTTTGTATGGAAAAACATACCAGTTTTATTTCCTCACTATTATTCTGCTATAGGGGATTATTTGTATTTCTTGGCTTGTTTGTATTTCTTTAAACCAGGGGTGCCCAATCCTGGTCCTCGAGGGCCACTATCCTGCATATTTTACATGTTTCCCTCTTCCAACACACCTGATTCAAACGATCAGCTCATCATCAAGCTCTGCAGAAGCCTGATAACGATCCTGATCATTTGAATCAGGTGTGTTGGAAGAGGGAAACATCTAAAACACGCAGGATAGTGGCCCTCGAGGAACAGGGTTGGGCACCCCTGCTTTAAACTAACCACAGTCGTAGTGGGTGGAGCTAAACAAAATGCGGCTTCGGTTTTCTCTTAAAATAGTGATGTTTTGAGTTGTTTTATTATAACATTTGCACTCAGGGAGGCGAGAACTTGGATTAAAATGGATAATCCATTAAAAAAAAAAAGCAGGGCTGCCTTACTGCATGAGAAAACTAAAGGTGGTTGTTGTTGTTTCTCAAGAAAACGGTGCCACACAGATAGCAACATTGAAGGACAACGAAATGAGCAGCCAGTAGCACATTTAGACGCACAACATACATCCAGAGAGTCAAGCCTAAAATCAGCTTAACAAGGAGCTAAAAGCTAACCTTCAGCCTTCAGTCTATTTACTGCTGTAGCACCTCTGGATCTGATTTCCCTGACTAACATGTTATCCACGAACATTCCTCTTTAATGCCTAACCCAAACCATCTTCACCCCTCCGAACTACTTTACATTCTTTCCCCGTCACCACCAGCTCATTTCGACATCTTCATCTTGGAACATCTTTATGTTTGTCCTAGGTTTCAATCCCTTTGTAATCCCTCCTTCCACTGGTCTGTCCTAACCCCAGCCGTCTCGACCTGGACACCTAACCCCAATCAGTTTTGCCACCGGATTCTCCAACTATCAGCTCTATTCTTTCTCTCTTGCCACTTTGCAGTTTGCTGCGCTCCTCCTGGAAGAATGGGGATCTAAATGATGCTTGCATCTGTCAAGTGGTTCTGTATTTTGAATGACAATGCAGAGCAGACATGTGAGTGTGGTAGTCAGCCTCTCTCAGTCCTTGCTGCAGCCATTGTGAAGATAATGGAGGTGCTTGTTATCTGAAAGCACCTTAACCCTAACCCCTATAGATCTACACAAAATGCTTCCCTTAATTACACTGCATAACTTTACTCAGTATGATTACTCAGATGATTACACGTCTGAGCAAATTATATTATTTCACACAAACAAGCTGTTATTATTATTCTTTGTGTTCGATTCACAAATGAATCACGAAACAGCAAATAGCGTTTATAATTTTTTCGATTTTGGATTCTCAATTGGACATGAAAAGAATGAATAATACATGGAGTCGCTGGCCAAACCGACTTCCTGTTGTTCGGTTAATGAAAGCTGTCAATCAAGGTTCAAGGACATTGTGTGTGTGAGTGCACTGACAGTGACTAAACATGCGAGGGCCAGCACCTCCATTAGTTTGTGCCCTCAAATTGTCAAAAGTGAGGGGAATTCATGCGAGCAGAGTTCATCTTTGAGAGTAGAGGTAGTCTGTGGAAATGCTTATGTCCTTCAGTCCAAGAAGAAACTGTCTTGCACCTATTTAGTTCGTCATACTCAAGTGCCATCCTCTGGCTTTCTGTATATTTAGTTTCTTGCTTGCAGCTGCTTCTACAAACCTCTGTAGAATTTGTGCGAAAGGACTTATATCATGCAAGTTACAGTTAATAATCTGCACAATTGAAACAATAAAACATCAGACATAAATCTAATGCACACATCAGAAACAGAAAATGGGCTTTTAGGGGCCATTATTGCCATTTTTGCATTGCGAACTTCAGCCTCCCTACAGAAATTTGCATCGGACAGCTTCTCTGCTTATGTTTGGGGGAGTTTAATGACAGTAAAGCCGCCGATTTCATTTCAACTTGAACTAACGTGATTTAAAACACTCTCTGCCATTATCTTAGCAGTGGCTGCTCCACTTATATTCAGTCACTAGTAAGTTAATGACATATGCACCTTATGTAATTACAGCCAGCAGTTCCTCCTCACTCACTAATCAAGAGTTCCATTAGTGTTTACACGTTGTGCTGTTCCATAAATTCACACTTTTTCTCATTAAAAGGTAAAATATCCAATATTTTCAGAGGTGGCTGCCATTTAAATGTAACACCTCATTGATTCCTGAGGGTAAATCTGATTTGCGGATATAAACTGTGACATTTCAGTCTCTATCGCAAGTCTCGTAAGAGTTGTTCAATTTGAGTTATGTTTAAATTCAGAGAGAAACTTTAGCAGACATGACTACAAGCATTTGATTCTGGTGTTTCATATGGAAAAACATAACAGTCTTATGCTTTATGTGCTTCTGAACTGGATAATTAATGCATGTGTGTGACTCAGTGTTTCATCATTTGTGTGCAGTCTGTCCTCCTTTGGTGCCGTTGTCTTACTCTGAGTGAAGCGGGGAGGATTGTCGTTGACATCAGTGAGAGAGATGTTCACCACGGTGGTACCGGTGAGCCCTCCTCTCTGTCCGGCCATATCTTTGGCTTCGATCACCACCTGGTAGTGCTCCCTCTGCTCTCGGTCCATGTCGCCAGGACCCAAGGCGGTCCGGATGACACCTAAACAAAAATGACACGTTTGTGTTTAAATTCCACCCATGATTTTCTCCTTTCACTTTGCTTTGCCTTTCCACTTTTTCTTAAGCTGATATTAAGTTGACTTGTTTCTTCAGTGGGTGTTTGAGAGACGAACCCACCATCTGCTACACTGATACTTTGTTTTTTTCCCAATCAATACACAGCTTGTTACACTTGTTTTGCAGATAAAGTCAGGTGTATCTACAATGGCATTTCTAATCAGCTGATAAGGATGCCAAAAAACATTTTCAATCTTTTAAAGTTGACTTGCAAATCATTCTTGTGCAAACACGACTCACAAGTAAAAAACAAAGCCACTCTTTCAAATAAAAAATTATAATTTGTAATAAGACAACTGGAATTGTGAAATTTTGCTGTTGGACTTTGATTTTGTTGGTAAAAAAACTGTCAAATTTGGGTGATTTTCCCTCAATTGGTGCTCATCTTTCCCCACACTAGAATTTAATAAATGATGCAAGCATGCGATCAAGAGGAGCTTTATCTCATTCATATCAGCCTCACTTTTATCTATATACTCTCCTACAGCTGGATCAAAGCTGGATTGAGCTACACTAATAACACAATATTTCCCGCTGCTGCTGCACATCTGGATTTCAACCATGTTTAGCTGGATTTTACCATTTTGAAGCCACAAAGTATTGCACTGAAATTTTGAACTGATGCACTCAATCTCTGGTGATCACCGCGTAAACAGATAAAAAAACAAATTAATATACTGGTGTTTGTGACATTCTAGACCTGTATAGTAACTAATTTTCCCTCATATTGGAAGAAGAAATAATAAAAGGATATTCTCTTAGTGTAATACTAGTGAGAAAATTCAACTATAAAGTTCAAGATGTTACAAAACCATTGTGTGAGTCCCTGTGGCTGATAACAGCACTCACTTTATAGCCACATTTGTAAATTGGTGCCATTTTGTACAGTTCACCTAGAGTTTGACAATGTTTGTGTAATATAGGTAAATTAACACCTACAGACTACAGCAGACTATGTGGGGAATAGAGTTACTAAGCAACCGCCAGCTAATACTGGAAAATAAATGCCAACACGGGGAACAAGACTCCAAAGTGGAAGCCCTTTTTGATACAAAATTGTAATTTCCTACATACCGGTAGTTTTATTTAAACAAATATGGACACTTTATGACCCAGTTCTATTGTAAAAGGGTTGCACACACCTCATGTAATAAACATAAATAGAAGACTAATCTATTCTTGCGTTTGCAGTGTGAATTTCTGCGGCACCCATGCACCACTTAGACGCTGCTCACATACCTGGTATAGTCAATTTCATTGGTTATAATGGAAGCACAGCGATGCAGCAGTGTAGGAATAGTGAAAACTGTACCATCCAATATGAAATCTTAAGGAACACATACACAGATTGACATCAGCTTTCTCATCTCACACTTTGAAGAACGCAGGAAAGTGTGCCTCCTAATTTGTTAAATGATTCTTTTAGCTGCCTTTAGTTCTTGCGCCACACGTTTGCTTTTTGTCTCAGTATTTTTGTTTGTCTTCATGTTCCACTTTCAGCATCAGAGATCACGGTCTATCATTACTGTATAATCCACAGCCAGCAGTAATCTGACCATGGCCCTGACTCCTCTATTTGTTAGAAACAAACAGATGAGCAGAGAGAGGGAGATTAATGAACTGATTATCTAAAGGGATGAGTACATAAGATCAGGGCTGAGCTGGGTTTTTATTTTTACGGTAGCAGAAATAACAGTAGAAGATATCACCATTTTCTTTTTACTCAGTGGAGCAGACACATAAATGTGCAAGGTGATGATGCACTAAGTGTGTATTTACTTTTCAATACTACTGCTTTCTAGAGTTTTATGTAGCAGAAAAACAGATGTATTGGCTGAAAATGTGATATGAAGCAACAACAAAGAAGAGCCTCCTATTCAAAGTACCATAGATGCTGATTCACACTGTTTACACAAATTAAATTCTGGTGTTTGGGTAGACACTGGAAAATGTCCTGTCTGAAAAACTGAGGCGGGAAGCAGACACATTTTCCACTTTTAAGATGAGGCTTAAAAAACTTTCTTTAAAGTTAGTGCTGGCTTATGTGACTATGAACCATCCCTTGGTTACTCTGCTACAAGTCCAGGCTGCTGGCAATTCTTCCATGATGTACCGAGAACCTCCCTTCGACCACACTCTGTTTTACTCCCCATACATTTATTTGGCAATATTGCATGTCATTAATATTGCATCTCCTCTCTCCTGCAGTTTTTGCTTTGTCCTCTTCATCACAAAGTGCTAAAACTGACTCTTGCTACAGTTATTTGGAACTGAAGAAGCCTTTTGGATAAGAGGAATGTCTTTAAAATACTCAAGCAAGCCCAGTTGCCTTCATTTTAGCTCTTAGATAAACTTCACTACAACCTGGATGACTGAGAATCCACACAGGTATGTCCTGTCTGTCCTCTCTTTCCCTAAATTTCTCTGCAGGTTTCTCTCGCTTCAGATCAGCATGTTTCTCTACAGCCACTGGCACTACCAACTTGCACAGTATGTTTGCTGTTTGTCTGTGCTAATCTTTTCTTCCTCCACTCTAACCTCACCCTGACCACTCGAGGCAGATATCTGCCCTCCCTGTACCTGGTTCTATCAGAGGTTTATCCTATTAAAAGGGACTTTTCTTGACTTCAGATTACTATTACTATGATTTGTTGTTATAAGAATAAAACTGAATAGAACTGTTTTTATGCTTTGTTTTTTTAGCACAGCACTGTAAAGAGTGTGACATTTTGGATATGATAGAGTGAGATGAACACATGGGTAATATCAATTTCACCTCTGTGCAGCCTCTACAGGGACAGGTTTCTGACATGTTTAGTACACTTTTGCACAAAAGCCTAGATTAAAGGAACATCTATGACATGTCCCAAAATGTTAGTCTAATCTGTTTCAAATTTCCTGCTGCTACTGCACATTACAGTCACTTAACACTTTTAAGCTGTTAGACTGAAACAGCCAAAGGAAGTGTTGAATTCATCTTTGTATCCTGCTGCTAACTGTTTCTTTGATAAAACATGATGTTTGTCTCAATAGGGCTGGCACTGACCCTACTTGGACTCAGAAGAAAAACATGTAGGCTAGGTCTCAAAATTACTATTCATTATTTTAGTACCTGTACAAAATCATGCTGTTGTATTTGCCTGAGTATTGAAAACCTTTGATCTATAGACTCTGCAGCTACATTTAGACACTTCTTTGCTTCCTTGTCAGTTGATTTTTCGTGTTTCGGTAAGAAATGAAAGAAGCATGTGCATTTATCATGATTCAAGATTCATGATAAGGCATTGGGTGTCCCTGCATTGTTGGATACTATGCTTTCTAAGGCTGTGTTCACACTTACTGAAGTGAACCGAAGTGAACCAAATGCAAATTTTTTGTGGACCAGAAAAAAAGCGTGGATTTTCTAGACCTTGTCCAACGTCTCGAAATCTAGTGCGCTCTAGTGGACCACTTGGTGACGCGAATCACGCTGTGCATTGAGCTATTGTTTTTAAATATGGATGAGATACTTAGTTTTCTCACCATACTCGCCGTAGCGAGCTACACGTTATCTATGCGTAATGTTTCTGATTATGTCGAGTCTTTATCGGAGTCAGTGTAGCAGTGTGCTTCTGTCCCGTCCCGTTTAGAACAAATTTCATACGCTCCGCTTCCGGATAGTACGTTTAGTGCGGCCCGAGACCACCTCTTCAAATGAACCAGTTGGTGCGCACTAAAAGTGGTGCGCACCAACTGGTCCCTGTTCACACCAGCAAAAAAAAACGGACCAAAGAGAGAATCGATCCCGAGTGCGCACTAAACGGCCCAGTGTGAACACGCCCTAAGACTTCAAACACGTATAACACTTTGTACCTTTGGTGTTGAGATGTGTCATTATAAAGTGACTGTCAGAAATACCTGTGTTTGGGTCCACAGAGAAGTACGGGTGTCCCTGGCTGATGCTGTAGACCAATTTGGCACTGTTCCCGTACATACTGTCATCAGCATCTGTAGCTGTCACCTGCATGACTGAGGTACCTGTAGGATTCACATTTACATGACTATTACTGAAAAATATCACAAGAAAATGAAGGAGAATTATATGGAGGTTGATCAAAAGCACCCTCCTCTTCTTCCTGCAGTAAAAGTGCAGTGAGAGTCGTCCTTACCAATGTCAGACCTCTCAGGTACACTGCCAGTGTAAACCTCTTTGCTGAAGTGAGGTTCGTTGTCGTTGATGTCGTGGAGTTTGACGGTGAACTCTGTCTCCGGCTCCAGTTTTTGACCTGTCCGTTTGTTGACCACTGTAGCTCTGAGAATGTAAAAAGACTTCTCCTCACGATCCAGGCGGCGGGTGGCGTGCAGGTCACCGTTGTTCTCATCGATGACGAAGATGGTGCCGGCACCCTCACCAGAGAGAACGTACTTGACTACGCCATTGCCGTGGTCCTGGTCTGACTGGAGCTGCAGATGGACACACACATTCAGCATATTAGTGCCAAACCTGTGATGTTTTATATATTTGACGACTACGTAACAGACTTCAGAGCTTCAACACACCATGTACAATACATGATATAAGATGCAAGATGAGTAATATGTCTCAGACTTTTAGAAAATGTAATAACTCCACTCGAGAGTAAATTAAAGAGCTCACTCTTTCCACTACAGCACAATAATTAAAGTTTCACCCCCAGTCTCTAAAGTAATGGCAGTGCCTTTTATTGTAGATATGAAGCCAATTTTCATTGTTCCCTG
>OMNN01084070.1:0-10608 GCA_900302755.1 Chromis chromis | reverse complement strand
GGCTTCGAGGCTGGCTTAGTGTGCAGATATGCAGGAGGCCAGTGATTCATGTTCAGTTGGAGGCAGGGCGTTCCCACTGCCACCGCCGCCATGACTTCTAACAGCGAAACACAACAGGACGGCAAAACCCCTTTAAGACCCGAGCCTCAAAATGTCCACCTGGTCTTTTTTTCTTTCTTATTATGACTACAAAAGGGAAATAAAATGTCCTGTGAGTGCTGGTGCCCATTTTTTCAGAAGAAACTTTCAGTATCTGGCAGTTATTTACGATTTACTGCCTATTATAAGAGTTACGGTAATTTTACGGTAATTTTATCCAGCGGATTCCTGGTGGGGCATGGATGAAATTACCGTAATGACACTATATTGGCTGTAAAGCGCAACAATATAGTGTCATTATGGTAATTTTACGGTAATTTCATCCTGCGGATTCCTGGGGGGGCACGAATGAAATTACCGTAATGATCGTAATGGCAATGTCGTTGCGCTTTACAGCCAATATAGTGTCATTACGGTAATTTTACGGTAATTTCATCCAGCGGATTCCTGGAGGGGCACCAATGAAATTATCGTAATGACACCATATTGGCTGTAAAGTGCAACGCCTCAGCTTTCAGAAACGGTTTGATTTTTTCCGATAGCACAAACGGTGACATATTTACGGTATTCCAAAGTGCGCTAGCCCAAACGTGTCGCCGATGACGCACTAGGACTTAAAGGGTTAATGTAGATTGAGATGGACAACAACTGACAACAGCTAGTGTGGTATTTTCTCTCAGCTATTACTCTCAGGCGGTCTGACAGCCTGGCTCTACTGCCCATTGCTTCAGTTCATTGTTAAAACAACAGCCACTCCTTTCTGAGACTAAACTCCTTCGGTTTGAGAACTAGGAGCTAGCATTAACCTCCAGTAGCCTAGCATAACAGTGGACTGACGCCATTGAAGGATATCACCCAGAACGATGTGACCGCGGCCGGAGTCACACGCCGATATTCCCTTAGGGAGGACAAAGTCTTTGCCATTATCCACGGGATCCTTCACGGTGTCTTTATCAAAGAAAACAAATTTCCTCCACTGTAGGAACGCTGCCATTTTGTTAGCAGACTAGCCTTAATGAGGGGCGTAGTCATGTGACACTGAAGTCAGATTCTTCTTCGTTGGTGTTTCAATGGCGGCTCGCTTCCTTTAAGCTGCACTACTGCCCCCTCCCGGCTTTGATGAGTAATTACTGTCCCATTACAGTTTTTCGCGATTGTTTACACACATTTTCTGAAAGCACACACAAATACACACAAATCCAAAAACACACACACAATGGGCAAAACCCCTCAATTCTCCTGCAAAACGAAACTTTACATTCAAAACAAAGCTATCTCTTCTCAAAATGGTATTTTGTGTTCAAATGACACAAACCATCATATGAATAGACATTTATAAGAACCAGTTGAACGCTGATGTGCTCAATGGAAAACACTATGATGAATGGAAAACACTTGTATGACTTCGGCCTTTTCTTGTTCAGTGTTACACTTACTACAGACAGTACATACATGCTGTAAGTGTGTTGTAAAAATATTGTTTTTATACTCAGAACACACAAATTACACTGTAAGAAATATATTTTATTTTTCCAACAAAAACAATGCACATCCCAACCAACACACACAAACATGCACATTACATTACATACAGTGGTCTACATACAAAACCAATAACAAGAATTTACTGTATACAATTACAGTAAACAAAACAAAAAAACAAAAAAAACTACGTTGCATCCTCTCTTGTGTTTGGGTCTGGCCACAGCACCTCATCCACATCACAGACAATGTTTTCCCCTTTTATGCTAAAGCTCTGATTGCTAATTGTAAAACTATGTGACAGGTGTTTGCCCATGTGATGAGTCAGTGTGCATTAATTAAGTTTAGAATTTTGACTGACAGTGTTCCTTGTGAAAACATCTCCATGAAGATTTTGCCAAATGCAGAGAATTGTGTGTTGTGTTTTGAAAAAAGTGTATTTTAGAACTGAAATTTGAGTGTAAAGCAGGAATTGTGCTTGTAGTCTAGCAGAACTGGTTCAAAGGGTTGGTGCATGAGTTACATGTTGTGGTCATTGTGTCTCAAGTACCAGTTTTTGTGTGTAAACAATTGAGAAAAACTGTAAGTTAGTGATGCAGAAAATGCATAAACATGTTTCGGTCTTGATTTATATTCCACGCTGCTGGTACTGCATCACATAAAATGAGACTAGAAAATTGATTTGTCTCTTGGCATTTATCACAGAGAATATTCAAACCTGTAATTTCCACATCTCCTTTGTTATGGGACGGCGTCAGTGCAAACATATTACTCAAGATGCGCATTTTGTTATTAAGTCATGAAATAAATATATCAACTTACAACATAGACAGTTTTCTACCAGCATTCCTTTGCAGTACCAGCACTTTATATCGACATTTGTTTTTATATTCTTTATAGCTCTTCATTATAACAACAGGTTATTCTTGACTGAAGTAGGCGATCAATTTCATGCTAAGAAACGTCAAATGACTCGACTCCTTTTGTTGGAACGCACTCAGAGTCTGAAGGAGCACAGCTGGTTAACAAAGAAAGTTCTGATACCCGCATCCTGATACACTTTATCTCTGATTAGGGTTTAGGGTTTTGTTAAGCCAGCTAAACGTGACAAAGAACACCATTTGAGGTTGAATTAAATGTCTATTAAATCAGATTCCACTACTGACGAGTTTTTCTTACAGACAAAATACACTATATTGCCAAAAGTATTGGGACATCTGCCTTTACACGCACATGAACTTTAATGACATCCCATTCTTAATCTAGTGCGCAGTCATGTTGGAACAGGAAGGGGCCATCCCCAAACTGTTCCCACAAAGTTGGGAGCATGATATTGTCCAAAATGTCTTGATCTGCTGAAGCATTAAGAGTTCCTTTCACTGGAACTAACCCCTGAAAAACACCCCCACACCATAATCCCTCCTCCACCAAACTTTACACTTGGCACAATGCAGTCAGACAAGTACCGTTCTCCTTCAACCTCCAAACACAGACTGGTCCATCAGACTGCCAGACAGAGAAGCGTGATTGGTCCCTCCAGAGAACACGTCTCCACTGCTCTAGAGTCCAGTGGCGGTCTGCTTTACACCACTGCATCCAACGCTTTGCTCGGCCATAGAAACCCATTCCGGTTCTGTCCACTGTGCTCCTAAGCATCCTCTGACCCCGCTCTGTAATTTTACGTGGCCTACCACTTCGTGGCTAAGTTGCTGTTGTTCCCAGCTGCTTCCACTTTCCATCCATGTCTTTATTGACCTTGCTTTGTGTACTAGTGGCAGTCATGTTGGAACAGGAAGGGGCCATCCCCAAACTGTTCCCACAAAGTTGGGAGCATGTAGTTCTCCAAAATGTCTTGGTCTGCTGTAGCATTAAGAGTTCCTTTCACTGGAACTAAGGGACCAAGCTTAACCCCTGAAAAACACCCCCCACCATAATCCCTCCTCCACCAAACTTTACACTTGGCACAATGCAGTCAGGCAAGTACCGTTCTCCTGGCCACCACCAAACCCAGACTCGTCCATGGGATTGTCAGACAGAGAAGCATGATTGGTCACTCCAGAGAAGACTTGCTGTTGTTCCCAGTTGCTTCCACTTTGTTATAATACCACTAACAGTTGACCATGGAATATTTAGTATTGAGGAAATTTCACCAATGGACTTATTACACAGGTGGCAACCTATCACGGTACCACGCTTGAATTCACTGAGCTCCTGAGAGCGACCCATTCTTTCACTAATGTTTGTAGAAGCAGTCTGAAGCCTCGGAGCTGGATTTTATACACTTGTGGCCATGGAAGTGATTGGAACAGCTGAATTCAATTATTTGGAGGGGTGTCCCAATACTTTTGGCAACAGAGTGTATATCAAAAATCCAAAGCACTTTTGCGGTATCATCACTTCCAGACTGTCCAAAACTATAACCTCTGAGGAGATTCCTAGAGAGCATAACAAAATGCATTTAATTGTTATGTGGCATTCTTGCATGAATCATTATCGCAATTATTTCGAAACCAGAAGACGCAACCAAGAAACAGTTTTAATGGAAAATGCAGCCAGTCAATCTGTTCAGTGACATTTGACATCTCTGTGACCCTGCACAGCTTCACAATAATGTTTCTTGGCAACAGAGTGTTTTATTCTTAGTGCCAGCACCCTTGTACTTTATGTGCCCTCTGCAAATGTAACAACAGATGGGCATCATTGGAATTATGGACTTGGCCTTCTCTCAGTACGGACAGTTTTCTTTTTTTCTTTCACTCAGCGATCAAACACTCACAAGCATATTTCACAGTACACATGTCAGAAGAGAATATCCTTTTCTTCCAGGTTCATGTGAACTGTCAGTCCACGTCCTCTTCTGTTTACAGCATCACCCCATGAAACACGGGCATTCACACGGATTTCAAAGGCTGCGGGGGAGGAGGAGATGATTAACATGTTTGCCTTTGGTGTGTGGATGTGTGTGGGAGGTTCTTTGTCACCTTGGTGTGTATGCGCACAAGTAACTCTGTGGACCGTTAGTGTTTGACACTTTAAAAAGCCGCTCTCTTGACTGTTCTTGACAGCGCTTCTGGTGAGCGTCAGTTCCGTTTTGTCTTGACCTGTTTGAACGCTGGATCTGAAGAGTCGGAACATTTATCCAAAATGGCAGTTTTTTTTTTTTTTGTAGAGGTTGGAACACTTTTGAAAATATGAACTTTTTTTTTTGGCAGGAGAGGACTTTATTGGAAAGTGAGGCCATTTGTGCAAATTGGTAACATGTTTTTGAAAAGTGAAGATATTCTGGATCGACTAAGAACCTTTTGAAAGTGCTCAAGTCGAAGTACATGAAACAGATTTAGCTTATCAGCACATGGTACCATAAGCGGCTAATGCTAACGTTAGCCCCATTAGCGTAACATAGCATAGACATGGTAAATGCACGCTAGCGCCGTTAGCATAACATCGCAATCATTCAACACTCACCAGTTCCTTGCATAGACACGCACGATGGCGGCAACGGACTCCCAGCAGCCCAGCAGTTAGCTCTAAAGATTAACAATATTATACTTCGCTCCTTTGCTTTGTTTTATGCTCTGTATGCTAACGTTCGTAAATGTTTGGATGACACGCACCTTCACACAGCTGTCGGTCGGCTCTCCCCACTCTACTGACTGGGAGAGACTCCGCAATTGGCTGGGCGCGGTCAGGTGGCTGGGTTTACGTAAGAGAGAGACGTAACGGCAGACGGCAACAGGGATAATATTTTAGTGTTTAATATATATTAAGGCCGATTTTTAACCTGGGTTACAAATGACTCTGGACTCAAGGAACCAGAAGCACGGTGGGAAATAAGGCAGATAAAAGCAGGACCAAAGGGATACAACCAGGTGATGGAACACTAGGAAACAGGCGAGCATGTGGAGAAAACACTGATGACCAACTTCTGGTATAAATAGTGAGACCACGAATGGGTGGATGCAGGAGTGCATACAGGTGGGGAAGATCAGGGGGTCTGAAATGACAAGAGAGTAAGGCCCCATCCACACGAACACGAACCCAGGCCTAAATGCACAAATAATTCATCAAACCGGTGTATCATCCACACAAAGTGTTTTGGGGTCTGAAAACGATCATTTCTGAAACCAGGTCCCAGAGTGGAAAGATTTGAAACCGCGGCTTCAGTGGCTCCGTGTTTGCACTGTATCCACCTCTCAATAAATGCGCCAAACTCAGAAAATGACTACAACAATGGCGCCGTACAGTGTTGGTGTGTACTGCTGAAGCTAGTCACCCTGTTATCGCTATTGCAGCAAAATATACTTCTGCATTATCACCGTGTTCACCAGACAAATATGGAAAGCTCAATACGCCACTTCATGTTCTATGTTTACATCGTATCAGATTTCTGTGCATGCCTAAAGTCCCGCCGCCAGTTTCCGTTACGCCGTCACAGCGCCACCAACAGGCCTGGCGTGTGTTTTACATCGTTTTTGAAACATTTTTGAAACTATAAGCGTTTTGGCTTCGTGTGGACGGGGCCTTAGAAAATGTAAAACAAAACAATGAAAGTACTGGACAATGACGGCAAAGTTGTAAAGTGATGCTTTGAGTAAAATTAACACTTTTTGGTAAGTGAGGACATTTTATTTTATTTTATTTTTAAAGTGGAGTCATTTCTGTGAAGGCAGTGATACACACAAGGACAAAATTGTTGGTACCCTTAGTTAAAGAAAGAAAAACCCACAATGGTCACTGAAATAACTTGAAACTGACAAAAGTAATAATAAATACAAATTTACTGATAATTAACTAATGAAAATCAGACATGGCTTTTGAATTGTGGTTCAACAGAATCATTTTTACAAATGCCAGTTTCATTAGTTTTTTTTTTTTAATGATTCTGTTGAACCACAATTCAAAATCCATGTCTGATTTTCATTAGTTTTCAGTAAATGTTTATTTATTATCACTTTTGTCACTTTCAAGTTATTTCAGTGACCATTGTGGGTTTTTCTTTCTTTAACGGAAGGCTATCAACAATTGTGAACTCGTGTGTATTTATAACCATGCTAGTATGGCTCTATGGACTGCAGAATAATTGGTTGGTTGGTGAAATCACCACTTTGGTCCAAACTAAGACATCTCAAAGACTACAGAATGGATGGCCATTAATGCAAAAATTATGTCAGCTGTTGTTATCGAACCATTCAACAGGCGACATATGGTTCAGTAGGGACCACTTCCATCTAGGCTGTTATCAACCCTTTTAATGGAGCTCCATTATCACCTAATGCAATGGCAGTGGAGCTGCAATTTTGCACTCACAAAGAGGAACCAGGTTTCAAAGGTATTGACAACTCCCCCTAAGACTTAAGATGCAACCATTCACACCAACTTGACTTCCTGTTTACCAATGATCAGATCTGATAATAACATGCCTACAGAGCCTACTAGAAGGTAGAGGAGGTGCCTACTAGCCCAGATGAAAGGCAATGATGACATCTGAATCAGGTGGTTATATACAGTATGTACACTCTTCGTGGTCCCCAGAGGATGAATCCTTCTGACTTTAAGTATTATCTGACTGAAGCACAACAATGAGGTTGACATTTATGGTTTTCAGTGAAAGGTCCCACAACCATTAAATCATTAGTCCCCCACACAATGAACTGTAACCACTTTGGTGTTCGTGTCATGCAGTGTCACCAGCATGGCTGTACATGTGAAAAGGTGAAGACAAAGCCTAACCTTGTCTCAATGAATCACAACTAATCACTCCAGAACACAGCGTCTGTCTTCTATCCCTAGACTGTCGGGTCGCAACATGAGCACATTTTTGGAAAGCAGGCACAATTTTGGAAAGAGTGGGCATTTGATTAAACTGAGGACATCTTTAGAAAACCTGTGTTTAATAAGAAACAGACATTGGAAGATGAATAAATCAAAGTGGGGATTTTGTGGAGGACATTTAGTAGCTATACACGTACAAGTGTCTTTAAAGGTCCTTACTTTAAACTAACGAGACAAAGAGAAATATTTTGCAAAGCATTAATTCGAAAGTGAGGACATTTTGGCAAGGGCTGCTAAGATATTACTTTCGGTTAAACATGCTCGGGAATAAAGGACAGTTTGTCAGTTGGTGTCCCCACAAGTGCTGCACAAAATCCACATCTGTGTGTGCCTCAGTGTGACCTCCATATCTTCATTTGTGTTTGGCAGTGAAGGTTACAACAAATAGGATCCGAAAAAAAGAACAGCTTGCTGTCTTTGTGTTTGATCCATTTCATAAATTTGCTTTTCAAATGATCAAATTAATCTGTATTTGCTTGGTGTGTTTGTGTTGTTCTGAGAAACACAGAAGTATCTGATGAAAAGTCAGTAGAGTAGCTTGTGTTATTCTGTTGTGTTTGATCCATTCAGCTCGCTCTAAATAATCCTCCTTTTCTTTGCCAAATTTAGAGCCGTCTGTGTAGTAAAAAAACGTCCTTAGCTAACCCTGACCTCTTTCTCCTTCTGTCTGTTCTCAGCTGTCATCAATCCATTTTATCATCATCATCTCTTCTTTCCTCAGCTCTGTTGCTTTGCTCAGGCTGCTCTCGATGCTCTTTAACTCTCTCTGCATGAGGCTGATGGTTCCCGGCAGCGGCGCTGAAATCTGATGATGCTGTTTGTGAGTGATACAGGTTGTGCAGATGGTTGACAGGTTTGAACATCAGATGAGGCTGAAGTGGCCTTTATGTCTTTTGATTTAGGGGTCGACCAATATGTCTTTTTTTAGGCCAAATGTCGATATCAATTATTGATAAATGAGAAAGATAACCGATATTTGGAAGTGATACACACTGAATGTTATTTATTAACAGCATGAGATAGCAGGGAATCTGTAATTCATAACTAGGTCACCTCATTAATTACTATAACTTAATATGTACAGTATAAATAGGAGTGATGACATTTGAGTGTCATGTGATGCTATAATGCTCTCCTGTTTACTGTGAGATCAACTGACTGAGATCAATAAGCGTTTGTCCTTCTGCAGTTCCATCTGCTGTTCTTCTCTGTTTTCTTAATCTGTCTCTGTTCTGTCACTTTTATTGCCCACTAAGGCCCAGAACTCCTAACTTAGGTGCTAGCTGCTAGCGTAGATTTAGCATAAATTCAGTTCAATTGTATTTATATAGTGCATATTTACAACACATGTCATCACATAGCGCTTAATGTAATATTGTTCACAGTATGGAGAATGAAAGTACATCACTGCAATTGGAAAGAGACCTTACTCAACATGGGGGTAGAGAACACGTCTCCACTGCTCTAGTCCAGTGGCGGTGTGCTTTACACCACTGCATCCAACACTTTGCATCGCACTTGGCCATGGAAACCCATTCCATGAAGCTCTCTACCACTGTTCTGGAGCTGATCTGAAGGCCACACCAAGTCTGGAGGTCTGTTGCTATTGACTGATCCCATATGGAAAAGATATATATAAATGTTATAAAGTTTTATCTGTTTTATATGGAACTTATAAGTAATGCATATGACAGTCAAACCACACATAAGATCCTTAGTAAATTTGTACAATATGAAACTTTTGAAATTTTTGAACTTAAAAGAACAATATATGACAGTAATTCCACATACAGTATCCTTACTAAATATGTGTACTATCAAACTTATATGAGTTGGACAACCATTACTGAAACTGAAATCTTGCAAATATTATAGAAAACACTTACAAGAATTACATGCAGTAGCACATGCATGATACATACAAATAAAAAAAACAATATAATCTTACAACAAAATCAAAATACAAAAAGCACATTGGATTACAAGCTAAATAATGTTCATGATTTTTTTATGAAAATGTGTTGCCTCCTGCCTCGTATCACCGTGAGATCTTGCAAAGTAACGCAACGATAATGTATGGTACCATTTGAAAGAAGAAACACGGCAAGTTTGACTCAAATTCTGCCTTCGTCCCACGGACTGTGCACCATGCAACTGAGTGGAGCTAACGTTAGCGGTAAGTACATTTACATACCGGTGTGTATATTTAGATTAAAATTTACAATCCATTAGATTTTCTGTCCAGGTAGCATTAGCTAAAAATGATTAGCGGGTAGCTGAATGTTCAAAAGTACACATCAATATGAGTAAGAAATGTGGATATTATCAGTTTAGACGAAAGACAGAATTGTGGCATTAAAGAAAATCTTAAATTTAAATTGCCTAAACCTACAGACTGTATGTCTCCTCGCAAAGAATGTAACAGTGGCCACTTTCAGGAGTAAATCATAGTATGAGACTTATAAACACAACACATATAAAACATAAAGATTTATTACTGGAACTTATTTAAATTCTTATACGTTTTTTATATATCTTTTGCATCTGGGATTTTACGTGGCCTACCACTTGGTGGCTGAGTTTGCTGTTGTTCCCAGTTGCTTCCACTTTGTTATAATACCACTAACAGTTGACTGTGGAATATTTAGTATGGAGAAAATTTCACCAATGGACTTATTGTACAGGTACCAACCTATCACGGTACCATGGTTGAATTCACTGAGCTCCTGAGAGCGACCCATTCTTTCACTAATGTTTGTAGAAGCAGTCTGAAGCCTAGGAGCTGATTTATACACCTGTGGCCATGGACGTGATTGGAACACCTGAATCCAGTTATTTAGAGGGGTGTCCCAATACTTTTGGCAATATAGTGTATGTGTTTTGTTTGTTTATATTTACTGAGACAAAGCACAGCAGAGAGAATAAATCTGTGTTTCACCCTGTTACGCCTCCCCCCCATCCTCGATTTTGAAAGTCTTTGAGTCAACATGTGGTGCTCCAGTGTGTTTACTCTGTTTAATGGAGGACAGACAGACAGACAGACAGGGAGGTGTAAGACCTTGAGAATACACCCACCGTCCCCCGTCAGAAAGGTGACAGATGAAGCTGGCTGTTATCTTCAGTCCCTCCTTCCTCCCGTCTCCTTGTCCTTCCCCCCACCTTCTCCCCCGTCTCTTCCACTCTCAGCTATTCACC
>OMNN01084069.1:4876-16217 GCA_900302755.1 Chromis chromis | reverse complement strand
AGACGTGTGCTCTTCCGATCTATCTCGTATTGGTCCCCCTTATGTGGTCCAAAATGCTCTGAATCATTGGGCATGGACCAGAGGACCTCTCAGGGTGTCCTATGAGGTCTGGCACCAGGACCAGTGGATCCTTTGGGTACTCTGGCTTGTGCAGTGGGGCCTCTGTCAATCCAACTTGTTCCACTGCATCCTGTTGATGCTTGATCAGAATGGGGTCTAGGAAGTTTGTAGGTCAAATCAACATCTTGGGCCGTTGTCATGTTCCTCAAGATGTTCCTGATTGGTTGATGTTGTTGCCATGTGGTGGGGTGCATTTTCCTGTGAGGGTAGGCCAGTGACATTTGGGATTTCCTTTTGCATGAGGGAGTGTGTTTGTTCTGGGACAATGTTTATTTGAGTGTCTAAGTCTCATCAAGACGGATGTTAAAATCCAAGGTTTTCCATCAGAACACCACATAGTACCAATATGATCAATGGTATTCACTTCACCTGTCAGTGGTCAGAATGTTGGGGTTGATTGGTGTATATATAGAATATATATATATAGAGAGAAATCAATAGTTGACTATTGTACTGCAAAACCTTACAACTAGTAAACATGAAGCTTCCAGTCTTGTGGTTTTGCAGCTTTACGTTTGGACCAGACTGGACCTTTAACATCTTGTCAACACTCAGCTGCCAACAAAGTCTCCACAACATGACATTCATAGACAACTAAACTGTGTATTCTTAGTTATATTTTAAGGGGAACATAATTTTAAATAACTGTGAGCTGTGATGTATGAACATGAATCACAAGAGCAAAAGAAAACTCAAATTTTTCTAACGCAGGGATGGGCAACTCCGGTCCACTATCCTGCATGTTTTAGATGTTTCCCTCTTCCAATACACCTGATTCAAATGCTCAGGATCGTTATCAGGCTTCTGCAGAGCTTGATGATGAGCTGATCATTTGAATCAGGTGTTGGAAGAGGGAAACATCTAAAACATGCAGGATAGTGGCCCTCGAGGACCGGAGTTGCCCTGCTCTAACGCATAGCACTACGTCGCTTTGTTTGACCGTTTTACATGTTAGAAGCTTGGTTAAGGATTGGAAAAATGTCCTGGTCTGGGTTGGAAAGCCTCCATTTATTGGGTTGCCATGGCGACAAGTCCCGCCCCATCTTGTATATGATTGGTTTGCCGAAGGGGAGCGACAGTAAAATCCATGGGTGCTGGCTGCAGAAGGATGCCGTCGTTAATAAACTTCCATCCAGAGACAGTAAAGACAGAGCGGAGGCGTCCGTCCGGCTGCAGCAGCATTAACATGACGTGAACCGGCACACTGGCTCTGAGCGGCCGCATTGTGCATCTCCCGGCTGCGTCTCCGTGATAACGCTGACTTGTGGGCTAATTGAATCCACAATAAAACACACACACAGACGGTGAGCAGCTGAATCAATAGATAAGCTGCTGACAGTTAATCAGGCATCTGATTGGACGACTCACTCAAACAGGACGATGTCGAACGTCTCACTTCGTCTCCGCCAACATCATCTTATTTTTCATTTCTCGTCTTCCTGGTTTTCGTTTCCTTCTTCTTTGTCTCGTGTTTACCACATCTATTGTTTTGCATTTTTGCCTTCTTTCTTCTGCTTCCATCAACTCCTTCTTACTTGTTTCTTTATCTACCATCATCCTCTATTCCTTTCTTCTATCTTGCTCACATTGGACTTGTCTCTACATCTTGTTGTTTCCATTACTGTCTTCTTCATCTCCCTGTTCTTGTTTGTTTTCACGCTCTTCATCTTTCTTGCCTCCGTCTTAATTGTCATATTCTTTTTCTTCTGTATTCTGTTTGTTTTCTGTGAAATCGAATCAGATTTATAAGAACTTTAAAAAAGGAAAGAACCAGGACTGCCTTCAGAAAACGTCAAACCGGTTCAGACGGATGAGGTTTGTGTGTTTGTAGCGACACCTGTCATGTTTGCGTCGCTAATCTTGTTTTGCTGCAGTGACACAGTCAGATCTCGGAGGCTGAGCGCTGTCACGCCGTCCGTCCATCCACTTCCTGTCTGTCCTGATGTCATCGCGATGATTGATTGACATCAGTGATGTGACACCAAACGGAGTCGACTCAGCTCTCAGCCAGCACTGGAAAAAACTAATGGAACAAGCTAATCTTTATGAGGCTTTCGGGCACAGAGTGATACATGCTAATTTTATTGGTGTAGTCTGCGATTTGGTTAGCCTAGCTTAGCATAAAGACTGAAAGTAGGGGGAAACTGCTAGCCAAGCCCCATTTAAAACAGAAAAACATACATGTTCAACAACTGTTTTTATTTATTTATGACCTTCAGATGGAGGTAAACAAGAGGATATCCTTAAACAAATTAAACATCAGCACAATCCATGTTAATCCCATCCATCCAGCATCAGCTTGAGTATCTATCGACGACATCCGACAAAGCAAACCTTGTTTATTGTTTGGTATAAAACTGCAAACTTTGCTAAAAAAAAACACAACAGGAAGCCTGATGAATGTTGGGATCACATTCTTTGGTCAAGTAAAACCAAGGTACATTGGTTGAGGCTCAGATGAAGTCCAGTATGTTTGATGACTATCACAGTCGGGCGGCTGTGGCTCAGGTGGTAGAGTGGGTTGTCCACTGATGGCAAGGTTGGCGGTTCGATCCCCGGTCCCCCCCACATGCCGAAGTGTCCTTGGGCAAGACACTGAACCCGAAGTTGCTCCCAATGGCAGATTAGCGCCTTGCATGGCAGCTCTGTCGCCATTGGTGTGTGAATGGGTGAAAGCAAAACACATTGTAAAGCGCCTTGGGTACCGCTAAGGTACAAAAAGGCGCTATATAAGTGCAGACCATTTACCATTTACAGTGAATGCATAGTCCTGACAGTGAAACACAAAGTGAAAACTATGACCTGGACGTACATGTCGTCCGACTTACATATTTTAAAGAGAAAAACTACTAAACAAGCTAATTCTTGATGAGGCTTTTAGGTCCAGACTGACACACATTGAGTTTTCATAGGTGTAGGCTGTGATATGATTAGCCTAGCTTAGCATAAAGACTGAAAGTAGGGGAAACTGCTAACCCGACTAAATCGAAAGAGCAACTTCAAAACTGTTTTTTATACATTTATGTCCTTAAGATGGAGGTAAACAAGAGGATTTCATTGAACTAATTAAACCATAATCTATATCCATCTTATGCATCCAGCATCAGCATCGATGGACGACATCCAACAAAAAAATACCAACTTGTTGTTTGGAATAAAACTGCAAACTTTGCTAAAGAACACGAATGTTGGGAGAACATTCTTTGATCAGATAAAACCAAAATAAATTTGATGGAGTCCAGTGTGTTTGGTGACTACCACAGTGAATGCATAGTCCTGACAGTGAAGAACAAGGTGAAAACTATGACCTGGACAAGCCTATCACCTCACTTGAACCCAACAGCACTAATTTGGGGGTATTTTAAAAAGAAAAAACAAAAGGTCTCTGAGGAATAGGAGAACATTTCTGCAGAAATTACTTCCAGAACTCGAGGTCAACCGATTGTCAGTCAATATTGGTTTTTGGTCTCCTTAATAAGGGGGTTAGATATCCATGTTGGAAGTATGTATACATATATTGTATGTGATATATATATATGTGGTTAAAAGTATGCATTCTTCACATATATGCTACAATTTCCATGTTTAATTTGCCTCAAAATACTGTAAGTAAGCAAATGTTGGTTAGGGTTAGTTTAGTTTTTAGTTCATGTATTTTGGTTTTGGTTTTTCCTGACATTTTTTTTTGTTTGTTTCCGCAGTACCCAGCGCTCCTCCTCAGAACATCACCTTAGAGGTTGTCCTGTCCAGGGTGAGTTTAAGCCTTCCTACTTCCATCTCAACAAACGACTCCATTCATGGTGGTTTGGCAACTTTATCACCTGCAAACTATCTTATTTCGGGTCATCGTTAATCCATTTTAAGACCGATGTTTTATCGTTTCACTTGGCGACCTGAGCCTTTACACAACTTTGCGTTTAATGGTGGATTTTCCAGGTTTTCCTCGTCCTGAAAGTGACTGATTGCTGTTTGTTCTGACGCACATCTAACTGGTGACACTTCCATCCGTCAGCTGTTGCTCTCTGGTGATCTGGCCTCATTTTACTGATTGATGGGAACCTAAAACGCGCATAAATACATTTTTTTTAAACGCTCATATTCCCAACTCATTTACTTTTCCTCCGTTTACTGTCCAAGCTGCTCGCGTGATTTATGTGAGGGAAATACCGCGGAGGACGAGACCACTAATTTTCATGGTCTAGTTCACACACATGCTACACAAAAACAGACATTTTCGATCGTCAAACAAAAGTAATGACCCCAAAAGACACCAACAAAGAAGACAACTGAAGCATTATGTGATTTGTGATGCTACATAAAGTTTGTTATTGTAGATAGAACTGAGAATCATCATGTTTTAAGTTGTAATCTGAGGGAAAATGTGTCTTGCAGCAGCGATTTAAAGCACTACAGGCAACATGGAGGGTATAAATATATGCAAACATATACAAATGGAAATAATTCAAAGCAGACTAACAATTAGCTCAAACCAATGAATGGATTGTTGTTCAGAGATGTTGAATTTGTCTTAAATGGAGTTTCACGTTCATAAGGAGGTGGCTGGGGTGGATGGTGGGCGTACAAAGCCCCCCAATCTTACACCATTTACTGGGCTTCACATCTAGATCCCCATAGTGGTTTTTAATTAAGTTTCGGTTCTTCACGAGTCCACGTCCACGTTTGCGGGTTTCCAACGGGGAATATAAATATGAGATTTGATGCAAACAGGAAACAGTAAGATATTAGACGTATGGATATGTAAAAGTTGACAAGTTAAACTTCATCCTCCTCATTTCCAGACATTGTTTTAGGTTATGTTTTTTTCATTATGTGTTTAATTTTCTAATTTCTTGCCTTTGTGATACTGTGGCGTTTCTAAAATACATAAAAAACACAAAACTATTTAATACTTTTGTCACTACATGCAGATACTTTGGGAAAATACTCCCAGCAACAACCTCAAACATGCTTTTAAGGATAGATTGTGTTGAACTGACAAAACCGATGCATAGAGGCAACCCAACACTCATATGAAGATAAAACAACTCTCATCTGTTTAGTATCCAGGTTTAGTTTCCTCTGAATGAAGCTCCTGCTGAGCTGTGGGGCAGAAATACCTTCCAGTCCTCTCTAAAAGGTTCCACTCTGACTTTCTGGTCAGGTATTTGGAGGTTTAAAGTAATCGCCTTCTTTCAGCCAGTTTCATCAGATGTTTGTGTAATCAGCTTTTACTCTGAAGGCTGCGGCAGCAGAAAATGATGAATGTTTCTGTGCGAGTGGCTCATAATTTATGTCGGTAAAGAGAAGCTTCAGACCGTCTGTGGAGAGTTGACCTCATTTAGTTTCTGTCCGCTCGCTTCTCGGCGTCAGATTGATATTTCTGCTCTCAGGTCGAGGCTGATCGATCGGCGATGTCAGAGCTGAGAGACTCATGATACCAGTTCAAAACGTCCAAAGGCAGAGCTGGAGATCTACTGTACATCAACCCTGATGTTAAATAAAAGTTCATATGACTGTGTTTTATCATGTTATAGTAACACAGCTAGAACTTATTGGTTCTGATAAAGTTCTAAGAAGTTCTACTGATATTTACAGTGGGAAGTTTTCTTTTAGTTCCGAGAAGGTTCTTCGTTAAGGCAGGCTAACACAACCAGAATTTTTTGTTCCAAATCGTTCCAAGAAAGTTCTCAGAAGTTCTCATGATGTTTACAGTAGTAGGGTTTCTTTTAGTTTACATAAGGTTCTTCTTAAATGTAGGACAACTAAAGATGTCATAAACATGCTCGGTGAAACTATTGTTTGACATTTAACCAACCGGATTTTTATTTGTTCTAAACATGTTCTAAGAAAGTTCTCTGAAATTCTAATGGTGGTTACAGTGGGAGGGTTTCTCTTCGTCACTTGAATGTTTTACTTAAAGTTGGTTAACTAAAGACGTTCTAAACTGTGTTTGGTGGGAGATTTTGGTTTAGTTCCCAGAATATTCTTCATAAAGGTAGAATAACTAAAGATGTTGTGAAAATGTTTGGTGATAATGGCACACAGCTCAATATTATTATGAAAATTATTTTATTTTTTATTAGATGGTTATTTTCCAGGTATTTTATAGTAGTTTTTGAAGCTCCAGCTGCCAGAATATTACAGTTTTTTAAAAATGTGTTTCAGTTGGTATCAATCTAAAACCTACTTCTGGCATTCTGTACAGTAATTTCCCAACATAGTGAACCATATGTTCTCAATGTACTGTAGATGTTCTCCAGGATGGAACGAATGTAGATCAATCACATGCTTGTGTTGTATTTTTAATGGCTGCTGCAGGAGGATTTCTTTTTGAGGGACAATGACGTGGAGCAAACTCTCTTTAAGCTGTTGGCCGCCTTCAAAGTGACTTTGTAGTTTGTGATGTATAATGTAGATGATGAAGATCTGAATAGGCAGATCTCAGGGAGATGAAGGAGATAAAATCTGAAGGAGGGTCAGCGGGAGATTTATAAAGAAAAACAATGACGAACAGTTCTGAGCAGGTTCTGCTGTGTTCTTTTAATTTAAAAATATCATATTTGTCCTCCCTGCTGCTGCTCCTGACATAACTTCTTACTTTGTGTCTTTAATTATAAAGTTTCTGTTGTTGTTTTCGTCTATATGGAGGTTAGCGGTCAGAATATGAAGCCGGCAGGGATTCAGTTTGTTCCTGGGAAACATTCTGCCTCCTGCAGCTCCACTAGGTCTGGTATTCAGCTTTCATTTACATTAACAAAGGAGGTTTTTGTTCTGTCTCGGTTTAATTTAATGGAAAACTTCTTCACATAAAGGAAAATTTCAAGACACAATGTTGTCAAGGCATCAAAGTAACGTTCTGAGAAAGTTCTAGTAATGTTTTCAGCGGGAAGTTCCTCTTAAAGACCAGGGTGAAGTTTCAAAAATTGTTCTTAAAACACTTTCCAAATGTTTTTACGTATCGTTGTGGGAATGTTTTATAGAAGAATGTTCTCAAGTTTTCCTTTAGTTCCTAGAAAGTTATTTTTTAAGGCAGGCTAACTAAAGATGTCCTGAAAATGTTTGGTAATAACATTGTTGACCGTTACCCAACCAGAACTTTTTGTTCCAAATTGTTCCAAGAAAGTTCTTGTAATGTTTATAGTGGTATGTTTTCTTTTAGTTATGATAATGTTCTTTCTAAATGTAGGACAACTAAAGGGGAGCGTGCCTATGTTCCTACAGCCCTATATTCCCACAGTCCTATGTTCCCACATTTCTACGTTGTTTTTTTTTGAGAAATAATCGTTTTCTTAAGATAAAAACAGGGTTTTTGTGTAAATGAAAGGCCAAACCATGTGGAAATATCTGCATTTTCCCTTTGTGTAAACGGGGTCTTAGAAATGTGAGACATGTGGGAACATAGGGCCTAATTTTCAAAATTTTCTGTGAAAAAAAATATCTTAAAAATGTGGGAACATAGGGCTGTGGGACCATTGGTTTTGTGGGAACATAGGGCTGACCCCAACTAAAGATGTCGAAGTTCTCTAAAGACTGTCAAAAATTGTTCTTAAAACACTTTCCGAATGTTCCTACGTATTGTTGTAGGAACGTTTTATAGAAGAACGTTCTCAACAGCAACATCCACAAAACATCCTCGGACCATTGCATTGCATTTATCACATTACAGGAACGTTTTACAAAAACACATTCTGTCTTCTGAGGCCTTGAGAACATCTGAAAAACATTTTTGAATGTTTGTTCTTCTTTTGTTATCATGGAACATAATCGGACAACATCCTCGGAATGTTAGAACGTTCTGTCTTCGTCAACTTTTAACCTCGTTGGTTTAAAATGTTTTCTTTAAGACGTTATTAGAACTAACGTTAGCCAACATTGGGGCAACATCAGTTCTCCTCAGTATATAGTACATTAATGGTTTTTCACTGCAGGAACCTCTTTTTGGGCTGTTTTCAGGAGGGATAAAAGTACCTATTCCGTGATAGGTGGTTCTAAGAGACCCTGAAAAGCTGATGATGAGTTAAACCCATAGAAAACAACAAGCGCTAGTTTTCTGCCCTCTAGATTTCCTCTTTGAGTTGCAGTTTTCTTCTCTCTAACACTGTAAAATTCACCATATAGTCTAAAAGATAAACCTCACAGTTCGCTGCAATCAACAGTCTGCATTTACTTTAGCATGGATAATTTTAAGTTCTTGCACCACATATGAACTCTGACTTTGTCGCTCCCCAGCAAGTAAACTCCAAGCTCAACTCAACAGGGGGTGATTATAATAACTCACCCTGCAGGGGAACCTAGATTCAGAGTCAGACTAATGAAATGCTACAAGCACTGACAGCTAAAACACACTAATAATGCAAAGTGTGCCCTGGATAAATGTTGGTGGTAGAACTGTGTGAGGCTTTGGACTGCCTGAACCAGCCTGCAGGCTTCTTTTATTTCAGTCGGCTCTTATATTTGGTGTCATCACAACAAATATCAGAATATGAAGCTCAGCTCAGAACAGCAGGGGGTTGTAGTGACAATAATAATTGGAAGATGAAGAAGCATCAGATGTACAGTGTGTAGTAGTAGCAGCTAAAGTCGACTGCATGGACTGGTTTTTCTTGTTTTCTTGGCTTTCCTCCACTCTGTAACTCCATAATTTGTCTGTTACTAATACTATTGGAGGCTAAAAGGTAGAAATGTTCATATATTGCTAGTCTGACTTATCAAATGTAGACTGCGGGTTTAGTTTTGTCCTTTCACTAATGGAAACAACAACAACAACCTAGTTTTGCTGAAGGTTTGCGTTGAGCATTAGCACCAGTGCTTGCCTCAAAAAAGCAAAAAACTATTTCCCCGCTAATTTTTTAGTTAAACATCATCGCAACATTATGTTCTTAGACCTTCCCAAGTGGATTGGGATTGGTTTAAAGAGATAAAAACACGTCAGAGCTTCTTTTTCCCCCCGATAGCAGAATGACAATGAAGTGCAGTCAGACCATTCTACACATTTCTACACGTCTCATATTTCAACTCCCCCATAACCAGAGATTATTTGATCTACTTGTCCGATATTACAGATTCTGAATCAATGACATGATGAGAAATAACAGTGAAGATTTCAGGTTTTTATCTTTAATAGTTCCTGAGATATTGTTGTTCAAACAGCCTCAAATTTCAATGTGAGAAAAACCCTGCTGAAAGTGGGTCTACGGGGAATTTTTAAAAACGTTTTCCTCGCAAAGTGTTTGATATATGAAGCTAAATATTCACAAACATCTTCAACAATATCCATACTTTGGATGCTTGGAGAAATCAGAGATGGTTGAGCAGAAATTGTTCTAAAAGTGTGATGATTTGAGATGGAACGACTCAAATGGCAAATAAATGTGATGATCATGGAAAGCAGATTGTTAAAAGTAAATCCTCTTAGCAGTAGTTGTGTTAATGTAGTTGATGTTTAAGTTGATATTTTAAGGACTCCAACGCAGGAGTTTGTTCATTTTAATGGTAAAATCTATAAAAACTGAATATAAATAGTGAACTCCTGCAGCATTCAGATCACTGTTTAATTGACAGTCATGCAGTGTGCACGTGTGAGTGTGCACGTGAGTCCTGCCTCAGTTTCTCTGCAGCTTGTTGCTGAAATAGAAAATGTGAATCTTTTTTTCGACTTGTCAACTTTCTGCTGTCAAACCAACTTTTCAGACAAATGTGACATTTCCTGAGCTTCTCCTGCAGCCGGCGGAGCGTTTCAGTCTCAACGCTCGGCTGAACATATAGTTTACAGAGTCAGACTGTGGAGGTTCTACCAGAACCATCGGGTCACAGAGGCAGCCGCTGACAGAACCAGAAGTGGGTTCCTAGAACAGACGGATAATACAGCAGCGTTCCCACAACACTTAATAACATTAGCTATAAGTTCTAATGATTCTTTAAAGAAAATGTTTCAATCAAATGTTCAAAGAATATTACAAGAACATTTTTATTTGAACACAGATTATGTTCTATGACAACAAAGGAGGAACGTTCTAAAACCAAAACTCAAAAAATGATTTCCAGATGATACAAAACTGTAATGTAATTAAAAGGTGGAACATTTTGCCCTTTGGTTGAGGGAACACATTATAGAACGTTCTGCTATAAGACGTTTCTGCAGTGATAAGAGCAGAGGAACGTTCTCAAACTAACATTCAGAAAATGTTTTCCAGATGTTGCAGAGGCCTCAGATGACGGAACATTAAGACGTTCCTGTAATGTGATGCATTAACGAAGGCGGCTGCAATGTTCTGAGGATGTTTTGAGGTTGTTCTTGAGGGAACACATGATAGAACGTTCTTCTATGAAACATTCTGTCAATGTTTCATGATGACAAGGAAGGAAGGTTCTCAACACAACATTCAAAAAGTGTTTTCTGGATGTTTATAAGGCCTCAGGTGACAATGTTCTATATACAGAACGTTTTATAACATTCCTGTAACGTTATATAATAAAGGTGGAACATTTTGCCTTTTTGATGGAGCACATTATAGAACGTTCTCCTATAAAATATTTCCACAATGTTCCATGATAACAAAGACAGAACGTCATCAAACGAACATTCAAAAAGTGATTTCCAGATGTTATTGAGACCTCAGATGACAGAACGTTCTTTATAAGACGTTCCTGTACTGCGATATATTAACAAAGGTGGAACATTCTGACTGCAAGGTTCTGAAGATGTTTTGGGGATGTTGTTAGGGAAGCACATTATAGAACGTTCTCCTATAAAATATTTTCACAATGTTCCATGATAACAAAGACAGAACGTTCTCAAACCAACATTCAGAAAATGTTTTTCAGAGGTTATCGAGGCCTCGGATGACAGAACGTTTATAAGATGTTCCTGTAATGTGATGTATTAACGAAGGTGGCTGCAATGTTCTGAGGATGTTTTGAGTTTTTTTCTTGAGGGAACATGATAGAACGTTCTTCTGTGAAACATTCTCACAATGTTCCATGATAACTGACGACAAACATTCTCAAACCAACATTTACAAAGTGTTTTCTAGATGTTTTTGACGCCTCAGATGATTCTTTGTAAAACTTTCCTGTACTACAATATATTAACAAAGGTGGAACATTCTGCCTGCAATGTTCTGGGGATGTTTTTGGGATGTTCTTGAGGGAACACATGATAGAACATTCTTCTATATAACATTCTCACAATGTTTGATGATAACAAGGAAGGAAGGTTCTC
>OMNN01084053.1:29804-48092 GCA_900302755.1 Chromis chromis | reverse complement strand
AAACCCTCAAAGGAAAAAGCCTCGAAAACCCAAACGTCCTGACTTTTATCTTCCTCTCTGTTTATTTATCATTATTCCTCTCATTGTTTTCGTGAGAAGCAGCTTTTATATCACCTTATTCAATAGTTTATTTTTAGCTCACGCATTCTTCTAAAGAACCGATTGTCTTCGTCCGCGGACCTTGAGATCTCTGCACAATGAAAACTGATTTAAATATCTGTCTTTAGGCGTAACAAAGCATTTTAAAAGGGGAAACTTCACAGCAATAAACTCAGTTGTTGTGTAATGTCCTCTGTAGGAAAAACTGCCTTACAGATCAACATGTCTTGCCGGGTTTGGAGGAATTCAAATAATAAGACACAGATTGGGATTGTTGTGTTTAAAAGGCATTTCACAGCCATAAAGTTGCATTACAGATCTGGTATTGTGACATTTTAGTCAACAAAAGTTGAGATAAATCTTCCTAAATCTGTCTTTCCTTGCAGCCCAGATTCTCCTCCGTCCTCCAGCCGATTTTTACATAAAGCTGACGTTATTCATGACCACCTACACCAAGTCAGGGTTCATGTGCATCATCATTACCAGTTGGAACTACGTGAAATGCCAAATGCAAAAAAAAAAGCGTGTTCTGGTAACTTGGCGTGTTGAACGAACGCCTTTTAATGAAACCAGGCTGCCAGGCTGAGCAGTACTTCAACACATTACTTCTGTGGATATCTTAAATTTACCTAAAGCAACTGAATAGTATGCAAAAAACATCCTTTTATTTGACAGATATTGCAATAAATCACAATTTTTGTTCATTTCTTTTCCACTAAATAAATGTTTTGGCCATTTTGACTGTGATCTGCACCAAACATGCATGTTCTCTTATATCTAAATTATATAATTTGTAGGCCGAGGCACCTCAAACATTTATAAAGGCATCACTTAAGCCCCGTCCACACGAAGACGAACCCAGGCATAAACGCACAAATAATCAAACCGGTGTATCATCCACATGAAGCGTTTTGGGGTCTGAAAACGATCATTTCTGAAACCAGGTCCCAGAGTGGAAAGATTTGAAACCGCTGCTTCTGCTGTTTCATGTGGACGTTGTATCCGCATCGTTTCTGAAACACTTGCGTCATAGCTCCACCTCTCGATAAATGCGCCAAACTCAGAAAAGGACTACAACTATGGCGCCGTACAGTGTTGCATGTGTACTGCTGAAACTAGTCACCCTATTATCGCTATTACAGCAAAATATACTTCTTCTGCATCATCACCGTGTTCACCAAACAAATATGTAAAGCTCAATACGCCACTTCATGTTCTATGTTTACATCGTATCAGATTTCATGCCTAAAGTCCCGCCGTCCAGTTTCCGTTACGCCGTCACAGCGCCACCAACAGGCCTGGCAGGTGTTTTACATCGTTTTCAGGCGCATCAAGTGAATTTGTATGGACGGACACATTTACTGAAACGGCTCCGTCTTTAACAAGAACGTTAGCATTTTGGCTTTGTGTGGACAGGGCCTTAGTTAGTCTTGCCTTATTGACTTATTGCATTGCAGGCTGTGTTTGTTTTTCTTTGACATGTTTTTGGTGTTCGTGCATTTATAACGACATTATTCATCATTATGCAATATGCACCTTCCTTTTCATATGGAAAATGGCTGATACCACATTGTTTATGTTTGTGTCATTCTTCAGCTGCAGAGGTGTAAAACAGACCTAAATGTGAGTCTTCCTCCTCCTTTGGACTCGGTTGTCGTGTGGCTGCAGCGTGCAGAGGCAGAGCTAACAGAGGAGAAGCGGAAAGTGAAAGACTATGCAGATGCCGCTAAAGAAGCGCGAGCTCAACAAGACACCCTGAAGGTTACTTTTGTTTTGAAGCTACATAACACATTCAATCTTTCCTGTGTTGTGAAACCCAGAAAAAACAGCCACAGCATTAAAACCACCTCCACAAGATCTGGACATACCAATATGTTACTGACTTGTGACTGCCACTCAAGCTTAAAGTTACAAGTTATTGTGCTTATAATCTTGTTTTCTCTTTTTTCAGACTTTAAATAAGGACATGAGCCATTACGTTAACATCCTTGATACTTACCACAACATGGATGACTCAGGGAATGTAATCGTGCCACTTGAAAAGTTTGATGAGATAAAAACACGGTATGTGACGTAATTGTTCAACTCCCTTAATTACTGAATTTTATAAAGGTCAGCATTACTATGGGCACGTTTAAAGCCATAAATCCTCAAGTACTGTGATTTAAAAGTAATTAGTAGCAGTTTGGTTGCAATAAAAATAATGAAATAATGCAATACCACCTTCTTTATTTAAAAACAGTTTAACCAGCATCCGAGTCACAGCCAAATATCATGGGATCAAGTTAGAATACCAGGAATCCCACCACACTGTACTGGACCTCCTGAGACACATCAGTGCTAAGGTCCAGTCCTGGAAAGCTCCCTACAGGTCTCAGGAGACCATACACGTTCTTCTGCAGGACTGGCATGTAAGTGCTTATCTGAAAGATGAAAAACACCAGTTCCCAACACAAACCAATGTGAGGAATAGAAATAAAAACGTTATCCCCTTGGTTTTTGTTGGATCCTATAAGTCATCTTTTAACTTATTCTTCCTGAAAAAAAAACCCCAAAAGTTTGTCTTTGTCGATTGGCTGTCTAGGTCACAGTTGAGCGTCAAGGTCTGCTTTTGATTCTGTCGGACGCTCTCCAAAACCTGAAGGAGAAGGCGAATGCTTATACCAGCAAAGCAGCACTAGGTATGAGCTAAACATTATTATTAAGACTTCTGTAAACACTGATTTGCCATGAACTCTGTAGAGTTTTTCATTTACAAAGGCAACACTTGACAATAACACACTGATCACTCCCCAGGTGAAGGTTCCCAGCTTGTTACTCGTCAGGTGAAGGAAGCAGAAAGTGAAGCTGACTTGGTCGCACTGGCTGTGACGACTGCCAGAGGGACGATGGACAGAGTGGTGTCTGCATGGGAGACGTACAACAAGTGTCTCACTGCTCTACAGGCATGGCTGGCACAGAACATACACTTGGAAGCTCAGTCTCCTGCTGTGGCAACACAGGTAGCCTCCTTTATGAATCTAATCAATCTATGTTTAGAAGTTATTCCATTAAAGTATATCACCTTGCAATAATCACAAACTGAGCCACCATAGTCTTTTTCTTTTTGATTTGGACGCTGTAGGATATGTCTGAGTGGACTTCATGTCAGGCCCAGTTAAATGAGGCCGGGAACTTCCTCATTGAAGTGACAGAAACTTCAACCAGCCTCACTCTGGCTGAGCAACTCAGCAAGGTCAACATGCAGTGGGCTGAATGCATGAAGAAGACAATGTTTGTAAGTGTTCTTCCTAATCTTCCCACAGAGACTTTTCATGACTGGACAGGTGGTTTTCAACCATTAACCCTCTGAACTCCAAGTAGTTTTTGGACACGTTTTTGCTCCTGTCACAGTTTTACTCAAAGATAAAACAAAAGTTGAATTTCTTTGATTATTTATTTTGCAAAAAGGAAAAACTTAGAATCAACATGCACAGTGCCCACAGGTGTTACCAATACTGGAGAGAATGGTGACTGTACATGCTATAGATATTTTATTAGTTACATTTATGATTTATTTCCCTACTTGTCTCCTCTCTGTTGGTCATAGCTGAGTCACTACTGACTTCTCAGTAGAGCTAAGGAGTGCAGAATTCTTTTCAGTTTTTATTATCAAATGTAGTGCAAACGGTTTATTTTTGGTGAATTTTAAAATGAGACTGTAGCTAATGTAAAATATTACAATTTTAAGTTCTCTGACATAATGGCGTGTCACAGATGGGTAGTTCAAGAACCACTGGAAAGTTGAAAATTATTCTTTCTGTTTTTAAAATTTCTGGCTCTGATAAATGGTGACAATGTAGGGGTTTTCTTTTTAAAGATAACATGCCTTTAAAACTCACCAGTGAGTTTAAATTTTAGTTTTTTTCAGGTTATTTATTTCCTTTCGAATATGACATTAAAGGTAATTAACAAAAGACTTAGAAATTAAAGGACATACATACATCAATGAGTATTGCCTGTCATAAAGAACTTCTTTCTTAGGAAGTATCATCGGAGCCCAGTGTTGGTGCCTCATGTCTTCAGATGGTGCATTCACTGACCCAGGAGGCCGGCTGGCTCTTGAGACAGCCACTGGAGGTGGCCTCAGTACCACTGAAGGCCAACAGAGAGAAACTACAGGTTAGCAAAATTCCAAATAGCTGAACAGGTAGAAAGAAACCAGCTTTTTAATCTTCATGTGTCTGGGCTACTCTCTTGTACTTTTTTTTTCTCTTTTAGTCACTTAATAAAAAGATGGTAGGCGTGGACGTGTCATCTCTCAGCCCTTCCCAAGACTTTCAAACAACCCACATAGAACAACTTCAGCAGACTCTCCCACAGGTACTCACCGTGATGCAGATAGCTCATTTCTTCTTTTTTTGTGTTAACTATACCCATTCCCAGCTAAATCAGTGCACAGGTGAATGTGTGTAAATCCGGTATAGCCCAATTATTCTCCTGTGTTAATGATACATTGTTATGCTAATTGCAATATGGCAAAAAAAGGACAGAGTTCGGTGTAATTGCTTGTATCTGTATGGCAGATGCTTGCTGAAGCAGAGAGGACCTGTGGGGAGCTGCAGAGGGCTGCATCCAAACTGGAAGGCCATCTGGCTGAGCTGGATCACTGGAACTCAGATGCCCTGGACTGTTACAACCAGCTAAAGGAGAAAATGCACAGAGGACACTCAGCATTGGAATCTACAATCAAAGTCAGCAAACCAAAACTTTATGCTTCTTTTAATTAGGCCTTTTGTTAGAACTTAGAAAATATTAAGTATAACTAGGCCTTGTAAAGTTGTAGAGCTACGCTAGTGTTTGGTTTGACTCCTTATAAAGATTAGGCATTCAGTCCAGGATAACCAATACTAGCCATGCCACTTTCCAGGTGCGCATCTCTCGAGGCTTGCAGCTAGTGAACCAGGTTGTAACTGAGAAGCAGGATCTGCAGGACTTTGTGGCAGGACTGCAGAAATGCTCTCCTCTACAGCACCTCAGTACCTCTCGCATGCAGCACAGGATCTCAGAGGCAGTCTCCCACTGCCGGGTGAGTTAAATCAGTTTATGGTGACTTTTTGAAGTCCCTTAAAAGTTACTCATAATCATGCTGTTTGTATATTTTTCATTTTTCTAGGAGATTCTTGGAATGTTTAGTTCCCTTGGGTTTAAGCAGCAAGTTGGTGAATTTCCTAAGAATGAGTCACCTTTTGAAGCAGTCTGTAAGACACAGAAACAGCCAGAGACTGGGTTATTGGTTGTGGCCAGAACCAAACAAGTTGACCAGACTGGGAATGTTATGCTCCAAACTCAGGACCCAAATCAGCTTTCACCTCAGATTCCACCTCACATGCCTCAACAAAGGACAAGAGGACTCGTGCACTGGTCTAAGACCCTGCACACGAGCACACAAGATGAAAAAGACATTGTTACACCCCATGTAGTAATCCAAAGGATGTCTCAGCCTTTGAAGGAACCAGCACCTCATTCATTCATTCACTCTCATCTTGCTCAGGCTGCAGAACCAGCTGAATCGGAGCTTTTGATCCAGTCATTTTCTAATTCCCATGCTCAAGCTTCAAGTTTCAGTGAAAATGATCAACTTCTACCTGCTATTAACCAAACTGCTGTTGGACCTAAATGCCAAGTGAGTTCAGTTTTGTCTAAACATGCAGCAAGTTCAGTCGCAGAGGAAAAGGAAAGCTCTTCGCCCTCACAAAGTCGCAGCAGCAAGCACAAATCCAGAATAACTGGTCAACCAAACACCGTACAGAGTAATAAACCCTCACAGCCACCAGTTATGGTCCGCAGTGAAGTTCATTCAAAAGCCCAGTCAATGGCGAGGAGCAGGCTGGAGAAGGCCAGGTCCCGTCTGCAGGGACGCATCCAGCAAGCCATCAAGTTATTTGGTGGCAAAGACTTTTCAGAATCACAAGCCAAGAAGAAACAGGTACAGTTACAAGCACTAAAGGACAGAATAGTCACTAACCCTTGTGGATGTTTTACTCTGAGAACATTTCACAGCAAGTTTATTATGTTGCTTATTAAATGCTTGAAACAGAAGCTTGATTATGTTTAACCCTCTGAACCCCAAAACCTGCTGGTGGGTTTGAAAGATTAATGTTTTTTTTCAAATTGACAAAAATACCAGAAAGAATTATTGGATTTTTAATTTTCCAACGGCCTTTCAACTAATCATCTGTGACGTGCTGTTAAGGCAGAGAACATACATGACTTATCAAAGCCAGAAACAGTAAAAACAGAACGAATAGACTGACTTCTAACTTCCTGATGGTGCTTACTCATTACTCATCTGTGATTTGTTGTTCTTTTGGTAAACTTAACCAAACCTAAGCTTAACATCATTCATTTTCAACAATGTCACTTTATTCTACATGCCTTATTTAACAATAGAAATAAAAAATAAAGTGCACTATATTCTGTTTTACTTTGCAATCCATAATTGGCACAGCTGTGACCAACATGTGACAGAAATTCTGAGACTATTTGGAAGAAGTGCAGGTTGTGTTTACACAGAGCAGGGAAACTAAAAATGTACGTAGTAGAGCATCTATAGTATGCACAGTCATCGGTATGAGCTGTTTGCTGTTCTTTTTTTTTTGTAAAAAGGTGAATAAACAGTGAGTAAAAATGTGACTGGAGCAAAAAAACAGTCCCAGAAAGCAGTTGGGGTGAAGAGGGTTAAGTCTTTGTATTTCATGCTGGAACATCCAGACCTTACAACTTACCTGACATTTATCATCAGAATTGGACACACTCTTTGAAAGGTCTGCAGTGTTTTGCTTTGTATTGCCACCAGCTTTGTTTGTGCATGTTTGTCCAGCTGTATGTCTTTCTGTGCAGAGAGCTTTAAAAATGCTGCAGCCTGCCATGCTCGAAGAGTTCCTGGGTGCGGTGGAAGGTTATGGGGCCTTCTGCTCTGGGTCCCAGCTCCAGGACTTGATGCACCTCTCTGACTCAGTCAGAAAGCAGTGGGAGGTATGACAGGAACTGATCCTTTCATTAGCAAGGGTTGAGCCAAAGTTTTTACTGAGTTTTAATGAAAAAGGTGTTAACAGTGCACCAAAGGAGTCCAAAGACACATCAGTTCTAATCCAATATTAATACCTAAAACTTGATTATTTTGATCCTGCCAAGCAGAACCTAACAGAAATGGATTCTTTTTAAGTGTGTTTAATTTTTATATTTCTGCTGTAATGAGGTGATAAACATTTGTTTGCACCAGTTCTTTCACCATCATAAAGGAAAGGGTGTTTTTATATAGTGGAAGTACACAGTACTGGATGAAATACCCTCCACGTTGTATTTTACTCATTTACTTACCATTTCTGCAACAAATTTTTAGTTTTTTGTTTCCCCATTAATCCAGTATTTAACAAACCTTTAAATCATCACAGTTTGACATAACCAACTTATTTACTACAAACGTTCAATGCATATTTTCCCAAAGTAAGTCAACTCTGCTTGTTTGTGTCACATTCAGGATGTACGCAGAGAAATGGCTGCCTTTGTTCCCATCTTGTGGTCTAAGATCAGAGAAGGGAAGCAGCCATTTTCAGTTGTGCAATGTGGAATGCATACTAACTCTCTCCGTGAAGCTACTGACCAGACTGACCATGATTTTTTGCAGCAGCAACAGGTACCTGCATGACTGTAACGTGGCATTAACATCTGACTGTGCTTTGACTGTCTCTGTGGCAGAAGATATTTGTTTTCAGTCTCTCAGAAGTTCATCTTGCTTGCAGGCTGTCACTGAGGGAGATGCATCTGTTGAGGATCGTGTTGAATCTCTTAGAGAGCTGTGTGAAACACTGACACCAAGTAAATCCTCCAGCCTCGCAACAGACCAGCTGACAGAGTCAGATGAAGCGCAGGAAACACAACCCAGTGACACAGCACTCCCAGCTGATGGGTAAGGCAATGAAAAGGAAACAAAGATCGGCTTCCTTGTATGTGTTGAAACTGTAAAGCAAAGTCTATGCCATGCCATTCTTTCAGTTTTTATTATTTTTTACTCAGATTTGTGTTTATTAGTACATCTCAGGGTTTTTATGGGAATCTAAATTTACTAAAGAATTATTTACAACTAAATTTGGTAATGTATTTTACCAAATTATTCTTTATGGGAGAAGTGATATTATTTTGACAGATGTTATGTAATACCTTAAAACTTTCTAAATAAATGCAATTATGGAAGTTCTTGATCTGACCCTCCCATTAAAGACTGACCTTTGTTTTGTGGAAACTCTTTACCTTATCTTTCTCCACCAACAGATTTCATTTCATATTTTAGCTACATGCTCAATTAATTAGAAAAAATAGGTTTTACAAAGCAAGGTCTAATTCAATGTATATTTCTGCCATGCTAAGGTTATTCATTAGCATTAGCAGATATAAAGTATCTCCCTGAACCCAAAAACCCACCAGTGGGTTTAAAAGGCATGTTTTCTTTATTTTTAAATCAGCATTATTATCAGCGTAAGACGAAACAGAAAGATCTGTCTGATTTCCAGCTTTAGGATGGTCCTTATTTTCATGTGTGATTTGCTGTTTTGTCTGGAAAATCAACCAAATCTAAGCTTGTAATTGTAATATTTAATCAAAATCGCTTTATTCTATATGACTTGTGTAAAAATAGCAAAACAATAAGCTGTGTACCAGAAAAAAATAGATTCTGTGCTCATCAGAATAAATGGAAATCTATCACTGACTCAGCTGCGACCAACAATCACATGACGGAAATTCAGAGACTTTTTACACAGAGCAGAGAGAATGGCAAGAGAGGAAAATAAAACATACTTGATCAATAAAATAAATGCAGCATGACTTAAAAACAGTTGTTACATTCAGTGTGGTGAAACATATTTCAACTGAGAGCCACCTTTTTGTTCCAGTACTGGTCACACCTGAGGGCACATGGGAAAATGTTGCACAGTTTGATTCCTGGTATTTCCAATTTTCATAAAACAAATTATCAAAGATGATTTAATGATATATAGCATTAGAACTGTGTCATACTGCACAAGAGACATTTAGTTCTCTGTACTTCTAGGCATTACTGAGCTGTTTCCAATGTGACAGGAGCAAAAACACCCAGACACTGCTTGGAGTTTAGGGGGTTCATAAAAACATCTGATTATAGGTTTTAAAAATGGCATTTTATTTGGTAAATTGGACAGAAATACCACAGAGGTTTGTTTCTTTAGAAGTTATCCTTAAGTCCATTTTCACATTATAGAATTGTAAATTGAATTTTACACCAGCTGCATCATTTAATTGAAGCAGACAGCTTTTTTTTCTTATTAATCATTGTCACTCTGTAATCCTTTCAGTCTATTAATCTTAATTAGATTCCTGTGGGACCGAGTGGTTCTAACTGACTGCCCCTGACTTCCCCCTGATAAACATTTCTTATCTCAGCAGGAGACGGCAGCTCGGGGGAAACACCCCGCTGAGACCGACTGACATGTCAGCCGACACACAGCCGAGCAACAATCTCCCACAGAAACAAAGCGTGGACAGCCCACAACAAGAGCTGGATACTGCTGTGTCAGTGCAACTTCTTGGTGACGGTGAGATCCTCCGACTGCAAGTTCAGGACGTCCCAACCGAGACTCGGCACCACCCTAGTAAAAGTAGAGGCGGTGCGGCAAAGAAAAATCAAAAGCCTTCACTCAAAGCTAAAGAGCAGCTGCTGAAAGCTCGTCTACTGCACATCACAGAGAGCAGTCAGCAAAGCCAAGCTCCTATGCAGGTATGAAGAGTATTTCATTGTATTTTATACACCAATTTATAATTGTCTGTGTAAATATGACTAAACAAAAGTGTCTATACTCAACACACAGCACATCATAATTTGGGCGAGTGAGACAGTTTAGCACCAGGCTACATCTTTTCTCTGCAACCAGACTACAAGACACATGACAAGTATTTTTTTTTAAGATTTATTTTTGGCCTTTTATGTCTTTATTAGATAGAACAGTGGATAGAGTCGGAAACAGGAGAGAGTGTGGAAGGACATGTGGTAAACGCCTGAGATCGGACTCGAACCCGGGACAGACGCTACGTCTTAGCACTTGGGTCACGCGACATAACTGTTACGCTATCGGGGCGCCCCGACATGACAAGTATTTTAACTAAAAGTCTTAGCTTGGCCTATTTAGCTAAAATCCTAGACATCTATGCTTCTAGATAGTTTGTCTTCTTCAGCACCGGCATGCTGAGAAAAGGCAAAAAGGCATGAGTGTGCAGGTTTTCATCTCCTTACTCTGTGTGTACTTGTGGGTCAGAACCTCACTACAATAAGTGTGTGGTTCCTTCAGTTTTCTGTGTTTGTGCAACTATGATTTTTTTGATATGAGTCAGATTTTGCCTGGTGTTACCATTCTAATAAAATGGTAACACAAACTCAGTCCTATGATGTAGCATAAAGTAAATATATCGCTAAATAACTCTTAACAACCGAAATACATGCAATATACACACTGATACAACACTACTTCTGTGCAATATTCATTCATCCACCTGCAATATCCACTGTATATATACTCTGCACCTTATGTACATAACGTTTTTCAGTCTGTTTTAGTTTTAGTTTGTGCCTATTTCATTTTAATTTCATCCTGTTATATTGTGTTGTTATATATTTTCTCTCTATATATATTTTTTGTTTTTTGTCCTTTGCACTGAATGGCCTGCACCTTACTTTTCGTTGCACTTGTTGCAATGACAATAAAGCGAATCTGAATCTGATATTTAGCTGTGTAGGTTGCATGTGTTGACTGTCCCAAACAAATCTTATTTACTTTGTACATTACATTTAAAGCAGCCTTATTGATCAGAAACAAACACAGCAGTTTTCCTGGCTGTGCCTGACCTGTACAAGCCACAGCACCAGCTGTAGGGCACTAATCCTAAGTAATTGGATAGGCTCACCACTCCATCTTTCCCTCTTTTCTTTGCTGGACTGGACTATGCACCTCTCCCATCTCTCAGGCACTTGTCAGGAGCAACACTGTGGAGAAAAAACAGAAAGCTGAGTGGACTGTCATCCCAGAGACAGTCTCACTACAGCAAGAACAGCCCTCTGAACTGGGAGTACTGGAGAGGTATGGATGAATAGCTCAGTCACACTTTACTTCACATTCCCTTTGAAGGAGAACTTACAGTATGTATAATACAAACATGCTGATAAGATATGAATATAAATATCTTTGCTCTAGTTACAGAAAGTCCTCCTCGGTGTTTCAGTCTCAACTCCAGAAGAACAAACTGCATTTGGAGCACTTTATCCCAGATCCAGTAACCATCATCACCCTGCAGAGCCAAAAGAAGCAGCTACAGGCAAGTTGTAGCACTTGATCTTTAAAGCAGACCAGATAGTGTTTTGATTGTAATTCTCTGCATATTGGAACATTTTTACAACCTAAAATCTTAGTATGTAAAATTGTTGCTGTGACTACTTTATAAACACTTGTCTCCTCAATAGACCTTGAAACAACAGACAGAGACCCTTTGGTTTGATGTTGAGCTCCAGTATGCCCAGCTCTCCCAGTTTCCTCAGCTGATGATGACCAGGGAGAAGGATCAGAGTGAAGTGAAAAGAAAGCAGGAGCATCTGACTCAGCAGTGGAGAGAGCAACAAATGTGCCTACAGGCCAGGTGGATCTACTCTCTAAATACAGAAGCAACATTTTAACATTTATGCACAAGAAATCAGTCGTTCTCAGTTTGCTTTTAGTATACTGGGATTTCAAATAAGCCCTTTTCAAGATATGGAATCTGTAATACTGCTGCTTAATCATCCTGCTAAAGTAACTGCGTTCTATTATTCAAACATAGGTCACTTTTATGGTAATGTTCCTCGTGGCTTCAATCAGACATACCCACCACGGTGAGGGAGAGAGCTATTTGTCACAGACACAACATTTGACAGTACATCAAGTGATGCAAAGGGAATGAGTAATGTGTGTTGTGAATTTTGGCACACAAACTGTGTCTTTTGCTCTCTGTGATGTTTTTGGACCAATGTTGGTGCTCAGATGTGGAAAACACCTTCCCTGAATCACTTCACATGACTTACTTGTGTGTTTCTCATGTGATGACACACAGTTCAGACTTGTGCTGTGTTGCAGTGTTGTCATACGAAAATGTTACTCTGTAAGATATCGTAAGATTTCCATTGGAACTGTTATTGAACAGTGACCAGGGTTCCCATTCAGACATGAAGCTGAGACATTAAAAGGCTGTCAGATTAACGGGAAGACGTCCATGTCTGAAAGAAAATAGAATACAGAGGTTGAAATACAGAGCATTTGTACAAATGCTGTAGATATGCAATATTATGTGTAAAGCATCTAGCTGTCACTAATTTGCAGCCACCATTCTTGTTTAGGCTTTTAAATTTTAGTTGAAACCACTAAACAATTACTACAACAGAACATACAGTACATGACAGGCTATGTGGATGTGTGTATCAATCAATCAATCAGTCAATATCCTTTATTTAACCAGGTGAAAAAAAACCTCATTGAGATTTAAAATCTCTTTTTCAAGAGTGACCTGGCCAAGACGGCAGCGTAAAATGGATTACAGCAAACACAAAACTAAATTAAAATACAGTCACAATATCACACACTGCAGAAAAACAAGAGTGGGATTACATAATTACACAGTGCAATGACATTGCATTGCAAATGAGATCCAATTGAGCTTATTTCTCTGTCTTTTATAAATGTCTTGAACTTCCCCAGAGAAACAAGATGTGTCAATTTCAAATCCTTCTGCACATCATTCCAGGTAGACGGGGCAGAAAATTTAAAAGCCTTTTGGCCCAGTTCAGTTCTGACTCTCGGGACCTGCAACTGTATGATGTCCTGAGAACGCAGGCCATATCGACTGAGGTTTCTACACATGTGTAAACACAAAGATGTAGGCAGAAGTCCCAGAATAGATTTATAAATAAAAATCAGCTAATGAGAGAGTCTACGAACATACAAAGATGGACAATCTGCGACCGCATATAAGGAACAGTGATGTACATGATTGCTGCAACCAGTAATAAAACGTAAAGCACAGTGGTATACAGGATCCAATTACTTTAAAAACTCATTGGGAGCGTTCATAAAAAGCAGGTCTCCATAGTCCAACAAAGGTAAAAAAAAAAAAAAGTTGTGGTGATCAAATGTTTTCTGACTTGCAATGGAAAACATGATTTATTTCTAAAAAAAAGATGTATGTAAGTGTCAGTGTAAGAGTTAGTTGTTATTGAACCCTATCAGATATACAGCACTATTGTATTATCTTACTGTACACTGCGTTGTTATTTTTTGTAAAGCTACCAAAATTAAGTAAATCAGTGTGCAATTTAATTTCATCTAGACCAAAATTGCTAAGCTCTTCTTCTTCTTTTGTTTTTGGGGCAGAATGTCATCTCTGGAGAACACTGCTGCCCTGATGGAGTCTGCAGATGATCAGAAGACACTGATGACAGGAAAACTGAACCAGATCATCAGAAAGTCAGTGGACATCTCCTCTTTGACCTCGGCAGATCCTACAGTGTTATCTGACTTAAAGGTAAAATATATCAATGTGTTGAAACAAACGGTAGTTATAGCATAAAGAGTGAAACAGACACACATTAATATTGATGGATGATATGTTTTCCAGGAGATAGATGACAGACTGCAGGCTGAAATCAGAAAGCTATCAGAACAAAGCACTGAAGAGGAAAGACAAGGGCCGGAAGCCACATCCCTGTCACCCATCTGCCAGGCGCTCCACTGCAGTGTCCATCATCTCGAGCAGCTCAGACAGCAGCTGGAGAAGGTTCAGTCAGCTGCCCGGGCTCTGGATCGCTTCCTGGCCACAGTGAGAGAAGTTGAGGCAGAGATCCCAACCCTGCTGGCAAACCAGGACCCGAGCAGGCAGAAAAATGAGGCCGACTGGGAGCAGGAGAGACATTCTTGGCAGGCAGCAATGCAGAGGTTGCAGGCTGCTACGGAACAATCTGATAGTGTTGACAGTAGTTTAAATGCAGTGGGGATGACTCTGACCATGGATGGTGCAAATGTGACATGTCGGGATGTGGTGAGATCTGTGTCCAAGCATGTTCTGGAGATGGAGAAAAAGTTGGTCAGAGCCAGTAAAAAACAACGAGAGGAAGAACTTTTTTTTCTGGAAATGGTCAAAATACATGAGGAGTTGAATCCTGTGGAGATTTGTCAGAAGAAAACTGGGAATGATTCACCACAGCAAAGCAGGCCACCGGAGTATTCCACGGCAAGTGGGACAGAAAAGGAGTTAGCATTAGAGCCTAAAAGGAGTAGGCTGGAAGGAGCGAATGACACACAGACACAAAGGGAGGAAGCAAACAAAACTCAAACACTGAGACCTGACGGCGGTGTTTTAAGAACCAAGGAACAGAGACCAAGACGAAGAAGCAGCCAGGTTAAGAAAGAGGGAGAAGAGAGGCAGGATTTGGTCCAGAGGAGAGCTGCCTTGCTAGCAGCACTGACGGAGACAAAGACTGCAGCTGAGCAGCTGAGGCTGCAGGAGCCCAGTCTGCCTGCTCTGCAACAGAGGTACAACACTTAGCTGGGTTCAGTGATACATCTGTATTCAGTGTAACCAGAGGCATTACATCAGAGAGACTCACCACTTTAAAAATCCTGTGTAGAAATCTATGGACTAATTCCATAATGTCAGAGACGGTAGTTGTATAACACATGTCCTACCTCTGCACCCAAAAAGCCATTTTCTTTGTAACAGTCAAACCAGGACACATCCAGCCAATCGTGTTGTTGCACTGAGTCAAGTGAAACTGTGCACATGCCTAGTGGAAGTAGAACATACAGGGAAGAGCTTTTTAAACTTCATTTGGGGTAAAGCCACCAAACCTTTTAAGCTTTTTAAAAAAAAAATAAAAAATCTGATTTGACTAGTGATTCTCTACATGTAAAGTGTGGTGTAACATGAATGGAAAACCTAATTGCTGACATTACTAGTTAGTATATCAGGGCAATTATCACAGAAACTAAAATGACTTTTTAATATTCTTACAACAGAACATGCAACATTATAATTCACACAATAAGGAAAACCATCTTTGGTGTCAACCAAACACAATATGTATTAGGATATTTAGTATATGAAAACCAAAACATACCTAACTCATACAACCTCTTGAATCTTCAAGTTTTTCTCCTAAGCAAGTGTAGAAACTTTTTGTATGACAATATCATATGCTTACACTAAGAACAACATCAATTATTTACATGCTATTAAGAAATCTTGTTTTTTGTATTTGTATTTTAAGAAGCAATGAAAATACCAAAAACAAAACTTAATATACAGTATAACTCTAAATACACAATTCAATTGAATGAAAAATCACAAATTCATTTTATATAAAAATGTAGAACATTGCCTGCCTGGTATTGTATGTGTGATGACCTGAGGCAAATAACTGAGTCAATGCAGGGATCACACCAAACATGAGAGTCCAGAATCCAAGGTTTAATGAACAAAGCAGGGTTCAGCAAGGCAACCAGCCCAGAGTAGGCAAAAAGGCAAAAAATGAGGGACATTTCAAAAATCCTAAAGCGCATGATACATAAACACTTATAGACATTCAGGCAAAAACAGGAACCAAGAACAGAGAGCAGTCATACACAGAAAAAATAACACAAAGAATTACTGAAAAGTTTGACTATGGACAGTACAAAGACAACATACCAGTGTAGTCCCTGCTGATTTCCTCCCAGCAGGGACTACACTGGTATATCCTGAGGAGAGTAATTGGCTGACACAGGTGATGCATAAAACTAGTGGGTAAACTGAACAAAGAGCACAAGTAAAACTAAGCAAGAAGCAAGAAAACAAAGCCCTACAAAATGTCTTTGTATCCGGGTCATGGTGATCCTAAGTGCTTTAGTAGAAGGCAACTGGATTTCTCCTCCTCAGTTCTGACTAGTGGGGCGTCCCAAATATTTATTATAACTTCCAAATCACATTAATCGTGTCCTATTAACAACCAAAGATTCAAATGCCTCAATGTGTGAATGGTTGTGAAACTGCCTGGGGAGGGATATCAGGACTGTGTCAAAAGTACCTGCTGAGTGGTGTTGTAGACCTCTGTTTAGAGATGACTGTTCTTGTTTAACAGAGAGGATTTCCTTTACTCCTCTCTTAAACTAGTCTTTTAACCAACCACTCTGCAAGTGCACAGCCAAACAAAGAAGAGCCAGCTCCTCAGAACAAGTCTCAGCAGTCTACCTGCAAAGGATATGGGAAAGTCCTTAGAGGACAGCAATGTCAGCATTCTGAACAGACAGGACTGTTGGTTTGAGAGAGGAGTTAAGGAAGCCATCTATGTTAAGCTGGAACTGCGATCTGTAAACAGAGAAAGGGGTCTATTACATTATCACTTATCAGGTACTTATAATGTAGTCCTGAGATCCTTCCACAGGCAGTTTCACAACTACTAACACCCTGAGTCATGTGAGGCTTGGATTGTTAACAGGTCATTAGCCATGTGATATGGGGGTGAGAATAAATACCTGGAACTCCCCAGTGGTCAGTCAGAACTGATGAAGCCTTTTGGATGAGAGATCAAACAAAAAAAAAGAGAAGTTCTGTTGCATTCTACTTACTAAATATGGCAGGTAGCCCTGTGACCTTGACCTTTGACCTTTTGACCCCAAAATGGGTGACCAGGGTAGGTCAAATGAACATCTGTGCCAAGTTTGATTATCCTATCTCTATTTGTTCTCGAGTTATCCTGCGGACATTTTGCACTAAGTAGCCCTGCGACCTTGACCTTTGACCTTTTGACCCCAAAATTAATGGATGACCAGGGTAGGTCAAGATGAACATCTGTGCCAAGTTTGATTATCCTATCTCTACTTGTTCTCGAGTTATGGTGCAGACATAGCCACATACATACAGTACATACAGACAGACAGACAGACAGACAGACAGACAGACAGACAGACAGACAGACAGACGGCCGTGGGTAGCTTCGTCGGCGTGGGTAATTACTCTTCACAAATCCTGTTTTTTAAGAATGTCCATAGCCTGATTGTTTAATTGTCTGCAGGACACGTGCCTTGACAGAGTTGGAAAGTCCTGTTGCTGGCCTCCTCTCTGAGGTGCAGTACATACGCGGTGCATCTTCACAATCAGGAATCCTTGATGAGGGTCAAATCAGAGAGATGGAGGATCTTTGGGAGGAGACAACAAAATGTGTAACTGAACGGTAAAGAAGAACAGCATGTTGGATTCTTACTGCTTCTATCTTTGATCATTTACTACCATGTGCCTCTGCCTCTCTAGTATTTCTCCTACTTTGCTGAGTAGTGTGTGTTTGTGGTGTGTGTTTGGTTGTGTTAGGCTGGAGCAGTGTTGTGTCCTAACAGAGCTGCTGAAGAAGTTTCAGAGTCTTCGTGGTGAGCTGAGTGGGACGCTGCAGACAGCAGAAAACACCATCAGTAATCAGGCCTCTTACATGGGGAAGGATAACCTGCAGAGACTACACACCAAGGTACATGACACTGTTTGGTTTGAATAATGAACGCAAGGACATCAGGCGGGCTTTGGTTATTTGTACTTGAGCATTTAATGCAGCTTGTGTAGTATATTTACTGATATAGTTTGTGTCTATGCATTTTGAAGGTCCAGGAAATCAAAGTAGAGCTGAATGGTCTCGGGGACAGCATAGAGGACATCCGGAGCATCTGCAGGCAGCTTCACATTCACCTGCGTCAGATACCTGACTGTAACACCATCCCATTTGAGAATGAAGCTGATGCTCTCATGGATCGGTGGCTGGATGTAAGATTAGCACCTTTACTCTCAACTCACTATCAGTTTCACTCTGGGTTTTTTTTTCTTTCTCTTTTTTGTTGTTGTTCTTTTTGACTTTTAATTCTAATATTTTACCAAATTGTAGATACTTTAACTATTTTTCCACTATGAAACTTATTTTTTACAACTCTCATAATGCATTCAATGGAAGTGCAGGACATATACCAACAAATTTTGAGGTTTCAAAAATGCATGTCATAGAAGAAATATTTAGTTTCTGACATTAGAGTTATATATTTTTATAATAATATATTTTCGATCTGAGTTTTTTTTTTTTTTTTTTTT
>OMNN01084053.1:4963-17329 GCA_900302755.1 Chromis chromis | reverse complement strand
ACAATTAACAAACTATTTCAGCCAAATAAAAAAAAAAAAGATAAATCGTTCCTCCCCTCCCCTCCAATCAAATGGAATCATCTGATAGTTTTCATTCCATGTTGCTGTGTCCTTCTAACAATCCTGCCATCACCCAGTACAATGAATCTGGCTTGTTGTGCTCGACGCTTCAAAGGCATCAACATTAAAACATTAAAGGTGTCTCTACTTCATAGACCTCACTGCCAGCAGTTTTCACACTTTGTAGAAATATTTCTGTCACTACTTTCAATAAAGGCAGATTATCACACACACAGTTTTAGTTTTATGTCCCAACATTCCTTACATTATTTTATTGATTACTTTTTCTTACAGACACACCCTGTGACCTGCAGGTTGTGAACTGATTCTTGATCTCTTCTAATTTAACCACCTCTCTCTCTCTCTCTCTCTGTGCCACTCTAGTTACCGATGTGGAATTGAAGCGGCTGAAAGATGCCTTCAAGAGAACCAGCGGCCTCTCCTATTACATGACCCAGCAGTGCTTCTACAGGGAAGTGCTTGGAGATGGAGTTCCCCCTAAAGTTGCAGAGGTAAGCCACAGTGATGTGACACACCGAGCGTCCTCCACCTACGTGCACTGTAAGTGAGAAGTGTTGGTGCAGTTAAATGCTTAATGATTTCCAGGTAGCCACTGGCCTGATTGGTGTGGTTCGGTCTTGAACACCTCCTAACACTGAGTGTTTTGCGCCACTGTCACATTTTATTCACTGTGGCAGCACAACCATGGCTAGAGACAATTCAGAGATGTTTTCTGTGCAGTATAACACAGTTATAATGCCATAAATCACAAAAAATAATAATTAGATGGAAACACATGGGGTCAGCATACATAACATTTTTACAAGTGCAGACCACAGGTGTTACCAATACTGATATAGGTAATTCTACATACTACTTACATTTTAAACTTCTTTCCATACTTGTCTCCTGTATGCTCTGTGAAGACACATCCTGCAGTTTAGTCCATTTCAATCAAAAAGACCCTGATTCTTTGTATCATGTGACTGTTGGTTGCAGCTGAATCACTGATGGCTTCTCAGTTGCACTTAAGGATTTTTTTCTTTCAGGGTCCGGTGCAAACAGTATATTTTTTTATTGCATTTTTAAATGAAACATGTATAACAAAGTGAAATATCAAAATGTAAAGCTTACATTGAGTTAGTGTAATAGTGTAGTTTCTTTTTTTTGTGAAGACAACATGCTGTTCAAACTCAGCAGAGGGTTTTGGGGTTCAGAGGGTTAATAAAGTACAAGCTTGAAAAAGAGAGTTTTGCCCTTTACCTTTAGATTAATTGGAAAAGACAGGCTTTGTTGAGTGTGTTGTGGAGGAGAGCGATCAATATTGTTCCGGATAGTTTTACAGCTAGGGGTTTCAAGCAGAGGGTATAGTGACAGAGTGATAACTGGGGTCAGCCACAACACAGACTTTTTTTTTTACCTTTAGCTCTCCTCTGTCGTCCTTCCTTAATTAATTACATCCAAAGGAGGGATCTAGCACTGTACTGGTACTGAAAGCGGATCCTTCATAACCTGAAAAGAACTATTAATACCTCCTCTCCAGTGATTTTTATTATCCATAGTCTTCCTCAGATAGTTCTGCATTAGACCCAGCTCTGCATGCCACTGGAGGACTTACAGGTTTCCTAAAAAGGCCTCATTATTATGAATGTCCTGTTGCAAAATCACAATGGAGCTGGGTGTAAACCAATGTCCATCGGTTAGGCAGACTGACAGTAGGAATAGCCCACTGTGCCTTAGACTGAATCGAGACCCTTCATAACTGCTCCACAAAATGGATCACAGTTATTATTTGTATCAAAGGTAGAATCCTGTTATTGTGAAACTGCTAACAGAGATAAATATCTGCAAATGCTGCTTTGAATACATTTATAGCCACTGATGGAAAGAGGCTCATCGAGCAGATATACAGAGGCTGAGTTGTTTTTCTGTGCTTTTCTTTCAAGTAACTCTGAGTCATCAGTGCCGTCGACATGCACCTACCTTCAGTAAAACCCAGTCATTATGTGTGCAGCAGTATTACTGTATGCAAATACTTACATTTTCATCATACACACTGTGGCTGTCATGCAGAATTCATAACGCTGCAGTTACATATAGTCTCTTCCTCTTGCTTCACTCACACATCCCCATCTGACTGAGGCTTTCTCCTTCACTTTTCCCAACTTGTCATTCTCGAGTTACTCCAGTTGAAAGCTGCAGTTTTTTCCTCTGGCAATTGAAGTTGGAAGATTTAAAAATACTCGGGAGGCAAACAGATTGAGGGGGAATGGGGATTTAGGCATGTAAGCTCTCCATGAAATGGCTCAATAGCTGTTGTCAATGAAATATAGCATGCAAGCAGGGTTAGCCTTCAGAGCTGCAGACACTGTGTCATTTGTATTAATACTGTACGATGTGTTAACTTCAACTACACATTTTAATTGGCCTTCCTGCAGCCACAACCTGTGACTTCTCTGCTCAGTCAGTCAACTGGCCACCATGTTTATTCACACAAGATGGCTGTGTCCTCAGTGTTCACAGAAAGAGAGAAAGGCAGTGCTACTTTCTGGAGTTCTAGAACTGAAACTACACTGTCGACTTTAATGGTTAATTGAAGTTAATTATGAATGCGCTGCACTTGTCTTAATGGACATTTTATTTCATTTATTTTTATACTTGAGAGTAAACAGCTCAGATTATTTTCTTATTGACAGTCTGCAGCGTTTAAGTACCCTAACTGCATTTCTGTTTTTATACCAAGCCACGAGTCCAAACCAGAGGTACACACCGAGCCATGAAATCTGTGTGCCATTACACTCATGGGTGGCAGGAACAGAGAGAGACTAATGTGACTGTATGCCAACTAGGATGATGTTTTGAGTAATGATTTTGCTCATTTTACTCTGATGTGTTGAGCTATTCAGCTTTACACCCATGACTGATACCATTCTGCAGACAACATCCAAGTAAGGTCAAAATAAGCTATATAAAGTTAAGATTGGAGAGGGGCTTTAAGTTTGCTAACAGTGTGTCCTGGAAGAAAATAGGTAGGGTAAACTATTTAATCAGTATTCATTGAGATTTCTAAGTGACTGGACAGGCTGTTTATCAGCCAGAGTGGGAACACACTTGGATTTTGTTCGTGCAACTGAACATTTAAGTGAAGCTGTAGAGCATTTTATGTAACGGGTTTCTTATTGCTACAGGTGTCTATTGCCTGTGCAACTTGCTGTTATTTTGTCAACCAGCCCTATTTATAATATATTACATGATTTGTCGTGGATTTACATGAAGATCTCAGAATCTGATTTGTGAAAATTTTTTCCTTCATTTTTGAAACTTTCCTAGTATTGTTTCCCTCACAGTGATTTGTGGTGTCTTTAAAATCTGTGTAGACGTGATGCAAAATAAACTTCTTCCAGTTGTAAAATGTAATCAAAATGTTGTCCCCTTGTCATGCTGCTCTGACTAATTACTGCAAAGCACATGCAGACTGTCTTAGTCATTGTCACTTGCTGTGTTAGATCAGGCAGATTACTAGCTGACAGCACAGACAGTTGCCTCACTCATTATTTATGTGGGCTTTTCGGTGTGATTTAGCTTCTACTGTTTTCCCTGTCGGTTAATGTTGTATGTCTTCTGCCTGTGGATTTCAAGCATTGCGCCTTCGGAGCTTCAGCGAACCCTTCAAAACTGTTTTACATTGTAGAGAACACTACCACTGCAGAAGAAAAAAACAAGTGCATGATGCAACCGGGGCTTCTTACAGTGCTCAGTCTGTCAGGATACAGTAACAACACATACCTTGTCTTTGGAGTGCATCAGTGAGGCCAGTTGTTAGTCATCCTGTCCTCCCCCCCATCTGCTGCCAGTCTCCTAAAACCTAGTACTTACATGCCTTTATTGAACACTACAGCACGTCGTCTCTCAGCATTTCCCCCCCTTCTCCTCCTTTGTCACCATGGCAGCCGTTACTGTGGTGACAGTGGTCCAGATGTAAGGTTGCTGCTGGTGTCTTCAAACAGAACCATGGCTGCTGCACACTCAGTTCAAAGAGAGCCCGAGCCTAATCAGGCAGTCAAGAAACAGATATTCTCTAAGTCCACAGCACCAAGTCCATCTTATGTATGAACACATTCTTCTTTTGGTTGTTTGTTCGTGTTCAGGACGGCAGTGTACAGATGTCCGGTCATGCAGAGAGGACGCATAATACTTTGAAGTATTGGATAAAATTAGAATGAGTGTTTTTTTCAGGAGACAGCTAAGATTTGGTTGTGATGCTATTAGTTGTGTTTAAACTTGTCATTATGTCAGGATCTGTGTAGGCTGCACTGTCTACCACTGTGCTTTGAGTCAGTGGAGCTCAGTGCCACTCCATATGTTCAGTTGGGTGTGTTTTAGTCGTATAAAACACAAACTGCTCCAAATCAGCTCTGCTCATTGAATAAATGAATTGCTACATACATACAGTTTTCATGTCACTAAATATCAATTAAAAGATACATTTGGCAAAGTCCCTGCAAAACTGCACTCCCAAAGTTTGACTGAGCCTCACATTAAGCTTCAGCAGTCCCTCCAAGCAGGGCTCCTGAGCCGGACAGTCTTGGTTGCACAATGGACAAAACAAATCAAGAGCGACTACATATTTTCACTCAACGGTGCACCTGAAAATGAACCGGTGTCTCTGGCTGGCCTGCCCACATAGATAACATCACTTGGTTTCAGCTGAAGTCCGTCTGACATTCATACATTTTATTGCACTCTTTTCAAACAGGTTTTTGGCCACACTCCGATCTGAGTTGCTGCACTTTACTACCTATGTGGTGTGGTTACTAACTTTACACTCTAGATCATCCTGATGAAAAAGACAAACATTTATCTGCACCCTTGTTCTTGCTTAAATTCTGTTTCATAATCTGTTAAGAAATTACCAATGTGTGGTAACACTTAATATAATGTACTACTGGGTGGAAAAAAGTGCAGTAAAAGTTTGGGGTGCCCCTGTTTTTCTTTATTATGGTGCATAATGTAGGAGTGCAACCAATATAGAAGTCCGTCTGAAGCCCTGCTAGGCTAAACCAAACTGACTTGCTTCATAGTTGCAGTCTATATAGCACCAATTTCTCCTCTTGTTGTTTGCTGAGGTGGATGGATACCTTCTTGTGGAACAGTTTTATCACGTTTGCCCTATTATATACATTTTTACTTAAATTCAGAGTATACGTAAACAAACTACAATAAAAAGTTCAGTGTATTAAAGTGTTTGTCCCAAACCATACAGCACAGGACGCTGGGTTCAGGATGAGCCTTCTGTTCTTTTCACACTGTGATCCAGACAGTTACTGTCAGAAGTCTGTTTATGTCAACATACTCACACTCTTTGTGTTAGAAATTCCACCCAGAACCCCAGTGCACCATTTGTTGTCAGTCAGCTATAGCATGCTGGCAGGGTTAGCCTTCAAAGCTGGTACACACTGGGGGATTTTTAATAATGTTTACTCACTCTATGCCTGTTAGATTCAACTCTCCTCTTCTCACACTGTACAGGTTAATCAACTCCATGCGAAACTCACACATAAACACCTGCTTAGTTTAGCCCATTAATAACTTCACTGTAGTTTATTCAAACACCATGGTTGTGTCCTCAGTGTTGACAAAAAGTTGCTTTGTGCAGCTCAAAAACTGAAACTGCCCTGCTGCCTCTGAATATGTCACACTTGTCTCAATGGACGATTATTTTATTTTATTTTTAACTTGAGAATAAACAGGCCAGTGCCTGAACTGTTTTAACTGTTTGAATTACAGCCAGTTACATTTTTATCTTTTATCTTGATTTCTCCACTGCGCCCTGTGAATTTTCTGTACTGTTAAACTATAAATATATAACCAATTTCACACCGTCTCTTTGCACAGCACACATGTTTCTAAAAAGCTGAGGCAAATAAGGTCACTGTTAGCCTAACTGCTGACTGTAATGTTCTCATTGAGGCCCCTTTAAAAGCAGTACATTACACCTACATGACCCCATAACTTCAGGTACACATACTGAGTATTTATTTGCACTTACGTTACGTGTTGTTAGCCCAACTGGTTATAGTGTAGCTCCTCAGACCTTTGTCCCAGCACTTCTCCTACTATGACAGTCTTCCTCTCACAGATGTGCTCCATGTACATTTAACAGCTTTGTTCCCATTTTGACTGCTGATGACCACAACTTGGCCCTTTAACAATCTCTCTGGGGAAATCTGTGGAACACTTTTTCCTATCGCTTGTTTCTTTCAGAACACCTACAATAAACACAGATCATATTCTGTGTCTCATAAGCACATAAGGAACAAATGGAGGGGGGGTCTAGAGGATAAGAGAACAAGCTGAGACTCTGATATGTCGCACACAAAAACATCATCCACTTGGCTAAATTTACCAACTAATTTTTACTCCAAAACCAAAATCTTGAAATTGCAAATTATTTTATATGTAAGCTAACTCTGAGAAGAACTCAAGACGTCAAGACGAGCTAACAGCAAATCTGCACACTGCTACAGGGTGTCTTTTCACTGCAGGGAACTATCCAGGGAAACGTAAATGAGGACATTTATATAAATAGACTTAAACTTTAAAAAATTTCAGGTTTCAGTAAAACGTATGCGCAGTCTGTATGGAAGCAAAGCAGACTCATCAGATTTTGAATTTTAAAAGCCGTTGAATTTCTAACATTGATTTTTTGTATTGAAATTATGTATCTGAATTTTTTTATGTCTGAATTTAACTCAGCAAAATTTCAGTCACTTAATTCCACTTTTGTTTTTCAATGCTTACAAATTCAGAGTCAAAATTTCAGGTGTAGGGCCGCCGTATAGCTCGCTGAGTTAAGGCGTTACCATGTGGGCGCAGGTCACCAGCAGCGGTCATGAGTTCGAGTCCGGCTCAAGACCCTTTGCTTCATGTCACTCTACTCTATACCCCCTTTCACCCTGTCTCTCTCTATCAATAAAATAATGGGAAAAACTCCCCAAAAAATATATTAAAAAATAAATACATTTTCAGGTGTAAAGATTTGAAGCATAAAAATTCGAGGTGCCCAAATTCGACAGGTTAAATTCAGCGTTCAAAAATTCGTCGTCAAAAAATTTGCTGTTCAAAAATCATCCGGGGACTTAAGCGTAAATAACTGATTCTGGCCTAGGTCAACCAACGCCCAGCCAATGAAGTCACGCTCCTCTGCTCATGTGACTCTGACGCTTGGAAGTGCAAGAAGCCGGTTAGCCATAGCAACCAACGCTAACGGCCGAATCGATATATTAATATACTCACGGAGGCGCCGCATCGGTGTCTGATTAGCTTCAATATGCCAGATCATTAAAGGTCACATACAGTGAGACTACACTTGTATTGTTTTTTGTGTTTTATACACTTGGAGGTGTTGACATCTCAGTGCTGACTACTGTCATTCATCAAATCCTCTGCTGTTGGCTCCAAGAGTGGACACAAGAGTCTTCATGAACTCCCAGCATTTGATTATTTTTATTTTTGATGGCAATGTCCCCACAACAATAGGAAAATCATTAGCGTTAGTGTGATGTGTTGCTAAGATGGCTAACCTTACAGTTCACTTTAATCATATGCCCACAGGTCAGAGCACTGTGGAAATTAAAATGCTGAGGGACAATCAGAAATGAAAAACTAATAAACTGAAGGACTGGGTGGGTTACTGTTCTTTCTTGTCGCTTGTTGTGCTTCAGTACAAAGTAAAATCAGTATCTGTTTGCTTCTCTCCTGCTCTCTGTGCTCACACATAGTGCATTTTAATACAGCTGAATCCACAAACAAGCTGTTCTCAGTTATATAATTTTCTGTTTCTGTTGTCAGACAATGGAACAAGCATGAAATAGAGACTGAAACGCGGCTTGTTAACACTGCATGTTAATCAGCAGTCACTTCAGAGCCATTTCCAAGCTGCTATCTACATTAAACTACAGATTTTATAACCGCAGTGTTAACTGACAAACTCACCATACACTGGTTAAAAACAAATACTGAAAAGTGTAAGACACATTCTGGGAACATGAGACTTTTATTCATTTGCTGAAAAGGGGCACAATATGGGACCTTTAAGTAACTGTCTGCCTCTTTTGTACAGAAAAAGTATTACATATTTACATGAAAACCAACCAAAGTATGTCTGCAATGACATATTTGCAACAAAACGTTTTCATGAGTGGATTTTCAAGCCAGCATAAAGCGGAGAGAGGCAAGAAGTAGCCGCTGCCTGAGTTAGTGGTGCATTAGTTGCAAACACTACATAAAATTGTAATATGGTGGAAAGGAAATACAGTAGGAGATCCTCTCCAGCATTGACTCACTCTCATTGCATCACTCTGTTACAAATGTTTTGAGAAATCCTATAAGAGTCACTTAGTATCATGTCAAAGCTGCATCCTGTGTTTCTGAGACCCAACAGTCACAAGAAGTTTCTTTCATAGCGGTTTTTGTTTTCATTAATATTTTGAGGTTACCACATGACTTAAATGTTGCTGGGCCCTTGCTTGTACTGCAAACAAGACAAAAACATAGGTTTCTTGCTTCTAGCACGACACAGTCCAAAAAAAGAACCTGAAAGTAAACCACTATAACTGATGACTGTAAAAGCCCCCAGAGTAGTGTGAGTAGGGACACACTAGTGGCAATACATGACTTAGTGGATTGTCTCAGGGGTTTCCCCTACATATCTGGGGATTCCAGTCAGTTGATAATGTTGAACATTGTTTTTGTTGTACAGATAGGTGCTTGATTCATTCATTATACTCAAGGTCTGCACTTATATAGCTCTTTTCTACCTTAGTGGTACTCAAAGCGCTTTACAATGTGTTTCTCATTCACACATTCACACACCAATGGCGTCAGAGCTTCCATACAAGGTGCCTGCCTGCCATCAGGAGCAACTTTGCATTCACTGTCTTGCCCAAGGACACTTCGGCATGTGGAGAGGCAAAAATTGTCAGTCAAACACTTTGACATTGTGATCAATGTCACGCTGGGCAGGGACATAAACAGACTGTCAGGCAGGCTGACGACACATGACAGGCAATCTCTATAGAAATTCTCATTTCTCACACAAACATTTATTTTACTGAGTTAGTGTGGTTTGGAAAAATCAAGCAGCTCAAGTTCATACTTCCTTAGTTTTGTAGAGCCAGACTTATCTCTACAGCACTGTGTCAGCGCTGGAGCCTGGTTAAGCTGCACTTCATTGTCATCCTGCAATAGGCGGGTAAATGCTCGGGCTTGTTTGTATATCTTATACCAAGTACCTTTGTCTTAAGTGGCGTTAGGCCAAGGATGCAGCAATGGGAGATGAATGCCATGTGAACTAGAAAGTTGATATGAAAGGCTTATACTTATGTTCTACGTCCAATGAATCAGAGAAGAACCAATTTAACAGAAAATAAATCAAAAATCAAGTTTACATTTAAGGAGGTCGTGGTATCTCTGTCTTTTCTCCTCTAATTTTGGTCAAGTTCCAAAAAAACTGTGCATCCTACCCTGTGCAGCAAAGACTTTGAACGTGACATCAGCAGAGTTATTTTATCCGATTTGACAAAGGTCCCTCAGAGCCACTAAAGACAGATTGCAGCTCTTTTTACAGGTTGACAAGTACTTTCCATGACCTTTACGTGTAAGGTTGGTGGAGTTCCCCTTTAATCTCATTTTACTGTACCTGTTTTGCATACTTGATCACTTTTTTGTCACAAAGGACATCCTGGAAGTGTTCTCGTGACTCTGTATTGTATCGTTCAATCAAACAATATGAATGAATAGGACTAATTTATTTGTCAAATACGGAGTCGGCAGTAGCGCTGTATTGTTTAGCAGACAGGAGGAGAGAATGAATCATCAAGCTGCTGGAGGTTTACTATAATCATTAAGCACTGTGGATGAAAATGAATGAAACCCTTACTTACATATGGTTACACTTTAACCCTCAGAGCAAACATTGGCTTGGTTTGCCACCTCTCCAAGTAGACTACTGTAGGTTGACCCTCCACTGAATAAAAAAAGACATTTATTTGCTTTAGGCTTTAAGCACATGTGTCCCAATTTCTAAGTCTTACAGTACCCCACCATCATAGTTCTAACAGTGCCAAGTTCTAGACAACCTACCCGACAGTGTTATGAAAAGATATCTCTACTGCCAGCACCTTATGGTGAGATACATGTAGTAACATGACCATCTCATAATACAAACTTTTTCTTCCTTTATATGAATGCCAATGGTCAATATACAAACTCTGTATTATCACATGAAATGACAAAAGATCTAGAAAGCCTAGAAAAACAAGATACAGTATATATGGCTAGTCCTTATAGTGACCAAGACAAGAGTTTAAAATCAGTACATATACTCTTTAGTTTATTTTGCTGATACTTGGATTTGATTTGTTTTTATAATAACATGTTTAAATGAGGAAGAAGCTTCAGCAGCAGTATTTCTTAAAGCACTGAGAAAGTAGTTGCAGTAACTGAACACAGAAGACGATGAGAAGGCAGCAGATAGGGGAAGTGTTGTTTTTGGGTTTTTTTGGATTTAGAAACATGACACGCTTTGACTTCCGTTTCTAACCACAAGTGAAGCTGCTCTGCTGTACGTGACCCACTGACATGGACATGCTTCATCAGCTCACTGACTGCAGAGTCACCTCATACAGCTTTGCATGTTTGCAGACACTTGCTGTAACCTTCTCCTTCATGCTCTGTGAGTTCAGCTTTGCTAAATGGAAACAGCGCCCCCAGCACGGACAGCAGCTTACAAGAAAAGCTGAGCGGATTTGGATTTTGAAAGGATGATGGATATTTTTTATCTCACTGTTTTTGTATTGCATGATTTCATCATGCAGTGCAACACAAACCGGCTCCCTCCAATGTGACTCTAAGGCCTGAACCTAATGTTTACACTATTAGATTTTTGTTCCTCATCTGAGTAATGATGTAACATTTTTTTGAGAGTGTAATATCAGTCTTTGCCTGGGAACAGTGGGTCTGACACAAGAATCATAACTTAAAGGGGAATTTATTATGTCTCTGAGATTTAAACTGCATCTCATGGAGCCTGTTCAGTACTGACATTATGAAATGACATTATGAAATGACATTATGAAATTGCAGCACCTGAAAGGTTTGCATTTCATTTAGTGACAAATTTCATTTTAATTTTCACATAGTTTTTGACATTTTGCCTTTATTAAAAATTTAACTGAAGAATCATGGCAATTAATAATTTATAATTTAACCTTTATTCATCCCCTTAGGGCAATGTTTTTCAACCTTGGGGTCGGGACCCCACATGGGGTCGCCTGAAATGTCTAGTAATGGATAAAAAATAACTTTTTAAACTAATTATTATTCTTTTTAAAATTAAAACACCACACACAATCTTAAACAACTGTATTCTATACTTTCTTTCACTTTCTCGAAGATAAATCTAGTTTAAATAAAATTTAAAAATATCTGAGCTGGTGCATCTTGATTGAAGGCCGCGATCACGTGACTTTACGGTTACCACTACTTCAGTTCCCTTGCTTCAACCTGACACACAAACTTGAACAAGAAAAAAAACTTAAACTCCAAAATGTGTCATAGAAAAATTTTTTCTTTATTTTCAATGAAAAACTTTTTTTCCAATGACATCCTCTACTGTCTCTTTTTTTAGCTCCATGAGAAACAAACTGTTGGCGTTTTCCATGGATGTGAAAAAAACTGATTTTGTTGACTTCCTGTGTGACCAGCAGAAAATGTGCCTCCTTGCATCTGTAACGGACATCTTTGATCTGTTTACTTACAGCATTTCTTGTTTATCAATTCAATGAGCTCTGTAAAGCACTGTGAGACAACTGTGTTGTGATATTGGGCTATACAAATAAATTGAATTGAATTTGATCAAAAACTGATTCTAGAAAAAAAAAATGTCTCTGGGGTCACCAGAAATTTGTAAAAATGGGGTAACGGACCAAAAAAGGTTGGGAACCACTGGTTTAGAATGTGCAGATCTATGAAGTGACTGCCTCTCTCTCCATGTCCCTCCCCAGTCATTGCATCCCGAGCACACCGGCTCACCTACAACTCTGTTTTCTGGGGCAGTGGTGGCGCAACAGGTTACGCCCCTGGGCAACTGATCAGGAGGTCAGAGGATTGAACCCCCACTGCAGCCACTGCTGGGCCCTTGAGCAAGGCCCTTAACCCCTGACTGCTCCCCAGGCGCTGCACCACGGCAGCCCACTGTATTAACTTTGGATTGGTCAAATGCAGAGAAGGAAGGAACCCAAGAGG
>OMNN01084042.1:11454-21842 GCA_900302755.1 Chromis chromis | reverse complement strand
ATGATCGCCTGAAAAGAGGTGCATGTTTGTGAACCGCTTGAGTAGAAAGTATGGGTATAAAATTTTAGTAATGTTTAATATGAATATGTTCCAATTGAATTTAAGGTCAAGGTCAATTTTATTTATATAGCACATTAAAAACAACCAAGGTTGACCAAAGTGCTTTACAAAGCATACATGAACATACAATAAAAAACACAGAAACAATATATATGCACACTGTATATGCAGCCAGGATGTCAGCGCCCAACAGAACTGAAAGCCACTGAGTAGAGGTGGGTCTTTAACCGTGACTAGTAATATAGTTATTGCCAATGGTAACCCTGCATTTCTGTTTGTACCTTTCTCCTGACAGCGTTTGCAGCAGCATCACAGGCCCAGGATGACTGCTCAAGGGGGGCATGTTACCCACCCAACAATGACCTGCTCCTGGGCAGGGCTGGCCAGCTCCAAGCATCCTCCACCTGCGGTCTCACCGGCTCCGAGGTCTTCTGCACACCCTACCAACAGGTAGGAGCACAGCCCTGTGTTTAAAGCACATGTCATCTCTTTAGACACAAGTTTGTGTCATTCTTTTGCTCTATATTAGTATCAGCCTAAAAAAAAACAAAAAACTACTGAGATCAAACTTTCAAGGCAGACTTCTCTGTCAATGAAGTCTGAGTTCAGTTCAGTTGAGTTTAAAATATGATAGATATTCCAAAATTCAAGCTATAGTTTTTGAGGTAGAAAAAAGAAAAAAACTAAAGTTAGGAGTAGCAAGACCACCAGTTTTTAAATATGAATATTGGCCTGCACCCATGTCAGACACTGCCTCAGCCAGCTGTGTTCACCCAGGCCACGTATGGGTCTCTACGTGGAGTTTGCTCTGGCAAGGCGGGTGGTGCAGAGGTCATGGTGAACAGACAGACACGCACAATGGAGCTGCTGCTGGTGGTGCTTTTGGTCAGATTCCCTGCTGTCCATTTATGAAACTGTCTGATTGTAGTGCCAGAGAATCATTTTGCAACTGTACTCTTTGACCGACGTCTGAAAAGTCACTCTCCAGCCCATGTGCTTGCACAGCACAAACAATCCATTACTGGATGTAAATGCTGATTTTGAAATAGGACTTTCACTGTCCAGAGCAGAGGACATGCAATCAAACCTGTAATGTCGTAACATTTATTCTTGCTCAAAAAAGAAGGGCTAGAGCCTCTACCTCGAATCCTTTGTTTGTAACATAGATCAGCTATTCTCTTTAATCAGGAATCATACTGAAGTTTGTTTCAAGAAAACCCACTAAAACAAGTGAAACTGCACTGAAACTATGTGAATGGTTTAAGCCTGCCTAATTGTCTTGTATTGTGTCTCAGCTGTGCTGTAAGAATTCCCAAGACAGAGACATTTTGAAACAGATGTTCTATAAGATATTTAATTTGCAGAATTTTAGCTTTTTAATGGTATAATGATAAGAGGGATTGTGTAAGAGTGAAGGGCAGCACAGGTCACACAGGGCCCACCAGTTCCCAGTCCAAAGTAACAAAAGATGCTCCATGTAAAATTAACTTGAAAGTAGAAAGTATCTTTACCACACAATAACAAATAATGCAGTTTTACATTAAAACATTTAGGATTATAATATCTACTGTTAGTTTTCTCTCCATTATAATTTCAGCTTTAACAATTGTCTTATTTATTTGGTGTTGATGTTGAAATTGAGGTTTTAAACCTAAAAGAAACTTTAAAGTCAGAACAGCAGTGAACTGTTGTCTGTGTGGGTGTTGCATAACATTCATAGGGTGTGTGCTGTGTTGGCCTCGGGAAATGAATAGTTGTGTTAGGTGTGGACTTCTATTGATCAATGCTTTACCTTTTTTTTCCTTTTTTTTCAAATCACCTGAGCCACACCTGGTCCAGACAGGGAGGGGCAGGAAGGCAGGAACATTCAGCTGTAGCTCAGAGCTGACGCATTCATGACACGCATACACACACACACACACACACACACACACACACACACACACACACACACACACACACACACACACACACACACAGAGAGAGAGAGAGAGAGAGAGAGAGAGAGAGAGAGAGAGAGAAAGAGAGAGAGAGAGAGAGAGACAGTGGTCATAGGAAACTAGTCTTGTCTTGTTGTGTAGGTGCATGTGTCAGATTTTGGAACATTAATTAAGTGTTTAATGAATAAACTACAATATCATCCTTTTTAGCAGAAATACTGTAGTTGTTATTTGATCTAGTGGCTAGTTGCCACTGGAATAGTGTAAAGATAGTAATATAGATAGTATTGAAAAGTAGTTTTGATAGTAATATGACAAAAAAAAGATATGGAGGAGTTGACAAGGCTTCCACATGTCCTGGAAAACTCTTTTTGACATGGGAATAAAGTTGTTTCAGTTGTTGATAGTCCAGTGCAGTCCTCTCCCACTCACACTAACACTTGGTAAAAACCAGTTCACAAAGCAGAGCAAAAGTAGTGTCCTCACACTGACATACAGCACCCAAGATGTATTGGGGGGAAAAAAGCAATATTTCAGCCCTGAAAAATAACTTTATTTCTTTCATTATGATTAAGTGTGACTGTGGGAGGTACAGTGGTTAGCCCTGTCGCTTCACTGTCAGTGAGAAGGTCCTGGGTTTGAGCCTGCTGTGATAACTCTCATGGTTTTGTTTATTGGATAAGAAGCCAGTAGCATGGAGTTTGCATGTTCTCCCTGTTGCTGCGTGGGTTTTCTCCAGATCCTCCAGAGAATTCCCTCCACACTCCAAAGACATGCGTGGTTTTCTGTCTCTTTGTGTGAGCCTTGCAATGAGATGTCGACCAGTCCAGAGTGTACTCTCACCCAGTGTCAGCTGGGATAAGCCCCACTTCCATGCAACCCTCTACAGGGTAAAACAGATGAGCAAATGGATAGAAGTGTGGCTGCCATTTGTTTCCTATACCGTCCACTGTGATCAGTTTGTCCAGCTTCCATTCACCATAACAGTCCATGTCATACCTCCAGGCCTTGTAATAAATGCTTTTACATTAGTTATAATTGTGTTGGAGATGTAGAGGGTAACTGTCAATGTCACAGTCATCAAGTACGTATTCGGCAGATTAAGTTTTAATTCATTGACATATTCATGTATCGTATATTATGAATACAAGCCTACTGTAACTGACGGGTACACTGATGTTAGATTGTGCTCAGTCTGATGTTCTCTATTTTTCAACAATGTGAACAATTAGTGTAGAGGCCTGATAGATAAAGGTGCATTCCACCAATTTGACACAAGGACCAGTTTTACTCTTAGCTTGTGGAAACAGTTGTATGATGGTTTCTGCAGCTCTGGAGGATGATGCCAACTAGGGTATTTCTGTTTGGCTTGTCACAAAGAGTACACATTTACAACAGCAAGGTGGTTTTACAAACAGGGGTCATGGAATTTAGGGGGTCCAATGAAAATAGCTTTGAATAATGGAAACTGTAAGACTTGTGGAGTGTGGCCATCACCAGGACTGTTTCTCTATAATGTCAGTGTGTTTTGGAAAAAAATTGCACAAACAAATTTTGTGTTTGAAATGAGACTGGGAAACCGTTTCTAATTTTAAGTTGCGCTTCATCTTTATTACTAACAGGATGTCTGCAGTTTAAAAAAGCCATTCATCCCTGCCTTGTACTGTTATCTCAGTGGAAAACAAACGTATACTGTTGTGATTGTAGGTTTGTGTCCTGTTGTCGGTGTGTGCTTTGAGACTCAGGGCAGAAGAGGGAAGCATTAGTGAGGCCCTTATGTAACAGTCAGCAACCAAAGGGAACTTTTCCCTACAGGGAATGCGGTCCATGGTCACAATAGCCAGCATTTAGAAGGAAGCAATATTCACTGGTGAAAGTAACAGCTCTATTACTGCGGATGTTAAAGGAACATTCACCTAAAAATTTGGCCATTAATTAACAAAGAACACCGATAAAGTTTGACTCTTTATGTAGATTCTGATTTAGGGATGAGCAGATCCTCAACAAACAAAATAAACTGATTGAAATGTGTATTAGGTATCTAGAGTCTACTGTGGATTGACTTGTTTTAGTTCATTAAAATTCTGTGAAGTGGAAACATGTAGTGGGAGTTCCCCTGTGCTCTCTAGTTAATACCAAATGATTCAAAACAGGGTCAGATTTAAACAGAACAGCACATTTTCCCTCCTCAGCTTGGACTAGGACAAAGTTTGTGCAAAGCTTGATTAAAACCTTGTTTACCACAATGCAAAGCAAAGACGTCCAGACATCAGATCAGACTGCCCATCGAACAAATATTGATTTTCTGATTTTCCCTGTTGAAGTTGGGTGACCTGCTTATTTACCAGTCATGACAGACAGGCCAGTTTGGAAGTTGGTCTTAGGTCCATGGATCAGTTTTTAGGGCAAAAACTTCCCATTTAATGACACAATTCCACACATACTGGACATGCGTGAAACATCACTCTGTAACCCTGCAAGAAAACATTTAATTGTATTTCTGTGTTTACCAACAGAGGACTATGAAATGCTGCCCATGTGACTCCAGGAACCCAAACAGTCAGCTAGCCCACACTGTCCGGGATGTCCTGTCTACTTCTGGACCAGATAGGTGGTGGCAGTCCAGGAAAGGTAAAACAATATATAAACTTGTAACTGCTATGATACATTTACTGTTTAGTGTACGTGATGGAAATACTGATCTACTTGTTTGTCCTGCAGAACTGACTCCAGTCACTCTCCAGCTGGACCTCAATAACCTGTTCCAGCTTGACAACCTGATACTCAAGTTCAAGGTATGATACAGTCTGCAATCACTGCAAACACAGACGTGCTCTTATTGCTTTCATCTTTTAATCCTAAATTATTGTATCTGAAGATTCATGTGGTTTCAAATTAATGGACAAAAAAAAAAAAAAAAACGTAAAAATGTAAATCAATAATAATATTGAAAACAAATGTTGTGTGTTTGTAAACACAAATATAACACACACATACAGTTTGACACGAAATATTTTGTCAGTAATTACGTTAGAAACATCTTTACTCTTCTGTAGATCAGGTGCAAATGTGGGATGTATCATTTCTCTCTGCAGGGTCCTCGTCCCAGTGCTTTGGTCATTGAGAGGACACTGGATAATGGCAGGACATGGCAGCCAGCTCTCTACTTGGCTACAGATTGTGAAAAGGCGTTTCCTGGTGTCCCCACAAGAACTCCTCTCACCGTGGACCAGACATACTGCTACACACTGCCCCCTACTGGAACAAATCCCTACCAAGATCACACAGTAAGAACGAACTATCTGTTTTACTTTGTGTAATCACTGTATAACTTTAGTTAGGTCAAATACTATTTGCAGGACATTGCTGCAATACATTATTATTGCAACAGAGGACTCAAACCATCTGCAGTTCACTTATTTGAAGCATATTGTCAGATGTCCTTCCACGTCAGGACTTCAATTGATGCCTTCTTGAAGCAGAAATGTACCTTTTTTCGGCTTCTATTGTTATTTTTATGTGTACATTTGTTAATTCAGTCATAATCTTTTGCCCTTTTTAGGTTGCTAATTTCTCCAATAGACTACCATCAGGCCTAATGAAGGTCTAGCACTGAAATGTTGCTAATAAATATATTTTTCCAACTTAGACAGTCTGCACAAGGGTTTTTGAAAGTTATGGAAATGCTTGTCCTTCTCCTACGCATCTTCCTTTTTCTTAAATCTTTCTTAAAAGCTTTATGTTTTTTGACCATCAATACAATTACCTTGTTTTGAAGTTTTGCACCTTAAACATTATATAAGTACATAATGCAATAAATTTTTTACATTTAATGTACCATTTTCAAAGATAACACGGACAAACACATAACACACCTGACAGTCTGAACCTGTCAAGTCCTTCTGGGTGGGAATGCATTATCAAAAAGGTTGATTGTTGTGACAGCTGAAGGCATTCGGTTGTGAAAAGAAAATAAGTTATTGTATATACAATATAAAAAATATTTACATTGCTCTTCCCCAGATTGAGTACAGTCCTCTGCGTCAGTATGCCTATGTCCCAGCTCCCAAGAGCCAAAAAATTGAAGGTAAGAGTCTTCTTATGTCATGAATGACTCCCTAGGTTGTAACTGAGGTGGTACACACCCAGTCTGTAGTTTTGTGGCTGACAGCTGTTCCATCCACAGATGTGTCTGGGCTAACGGGGCTGAGGGTAAGGCTGACAGAGCTGGGCGATGTACCTCGGCTACCCGGCAGGGCTCTCAGTAGGTTTTACGCCCTGAAGGAGATGAGGGTGATGGGAAGCTGTATGTGCCATGGACACGCCAACCAATGCCTGCCAGAAGAATACAGCAACCTACTGTCTCCTACTGTACAGGTATGTATGCAGGGTATATCATTAAAGCTTATTGCATGATTAGATCAGACCTTCAGTTTTGAAAGTGATACATCCGTCATCAGAAACCTGTCAGAACCACAGAGACAGAGACTTTTCTAAAGCTACAGTTGTGAACAAAAGTTTTCATACACTGGTAAAGCTCATGGAAGTGTTAAGTTTCCAGTGACTCCCATAACTCCCCATTATTCAATGTTTGAATCATTGAAACACAAAAAAATCATACATTTTGGTTATTTTGTACATTTATTATAGGTCTTCTGGAAATATGAAATAAATCTGCTGGGTCAAAAATATACATACAGCGATGCTAATATTTGGTTAAATGTCCCTTGGACATTTTCATCTCAATTAGACAACAAGCTTCCAGCAATCGTGTTGTCGTGACACAGACTTGTTTGTTCAGCACAGTCCACAGATTCTTGATGGGATTTATGTTAGCATTTTTGACTTTTGGGATGTCTTAAACCTTTATTCTAGTCAGATTTAGCCATCTCTTTACCCTTTTTGATGTGTGTTTGGGGTCATTGTCTTGTTGGAACACCCAACTGCCTCCAAGACTGAACCTTCTGGCTGATGATTTTAGGTGAAGAATGTGGAGGTAATCCTCCTTGTGTTCCAGCAGCTTCTAATTCTTTGTAGACCTGCTTTTTGTTGATTCTTGGCTGATTCTTGACCATTCTGACTAATTATCTCTCAGCAGCAGGTGATAACTTATGTTGTCCTTCTGATCATGGCAGTGACACAACTGTACCATACACTTTACAAACAATTGTTTGCACTGATGGTTTTGGGATCGGTAGCTGTTTTGAAATGGGTCCAAGTGACTTTCCTGACTTGTTTAAGTCCATGATTTGTTTTTTAATAGTAATTCAGTTGCTTAGATTTTCCCACTGTAGTGTTTGTGGCTGACTCTAATGAGAGTATCAAATGGGTCCTATTTAAGTTGGCTCAGAGGAGTCAGCAGCTGTAGTCAATCATAATTACTCACAAGTAGGTAAGAGGCCATGAAACAAAGAAAATTGAATTTGACACAGCTTTCTATATTACCAAATCTCATAATTCACATTGCTGTATGAATATATTTTTGACCCAGCAACTTTTGTCATATTTCCAGAAGACCTATAATAAATCTTTATGTTTGTTTTGTTAAGATTATTTCTTTGGGCTTTTTTTGCCTTTATTGCAGTGCAGTGGAGGAGAGATAATCATCATCACCCCTAATCATGGGGTGCCTGCTTAACCAGTTGAGCTACTGTGGCGCCTCAAGATTGTTTTTTGTGTGTGTGACAAAGATGCATGGGTTTCAATGTGTCCATCATAGAGTTATAGGGGTCATTGGAAACTCAAGACTGCCATGATATACACATAGTCCAGACACATAGACTTTACATGTGTATGTAAACATTTGTTTGCGACTCTATTTCTGCCTCTAATACCAGACATTACAAAGAAAAATAATCACTGCTTAGTGAAAGTTTTTAATTTAATAACTAACTTGTATACGTAGGTCAAAAATCACAAAGATAGTAGCAAATCATACCTAAATCATCTACATGTGTTTTAAAATGTAAACCTACTTATTAGTATTTGTGAAGTAAAGTTGCTACAGATTTCATTTCAACTTTCGACTTTATGCATACTGACAAAACTTGACGCACATTATTTTATTTTAAAATGCTTGCTGCAATATGGCAGCTGAAGGGAAATACCCATGTCCCTGGTGCCAGGCTGGTCACAGCCTGAGGCATCACTTTTAATGAAAGTGTGTTTCTTTTAAGGTGAACCCTCAGTGTGACTGCCAGCATAATACAGCAGGTGTGAACTGTGAGCGCTGTGCTGATCTTTACAATGATCTGCCATGGAGACCCGCAGAAGAGGGCAACACCCACACCTGCAAACGTAAGACCACCTACACCTGCTGTTTTTCACTGACCTAACACATCATTTTCTAGTTGTTTCCTAAAAGCTCCAATATATCAAGTGGGTACTTAACTATTGCAACCCTTTCTCAGTTTTCGCTGTCGTAAATCAACAAAACTGTGCAGGACTTTCTTGGAAATAGCCTGTTATGTTAGCCTAATAATACCTGTTGTTGTTTTTTAGGAAACTATGCGAACATTTTCAGGTTTGGAAAATACAGTGCCAATAAAACAAAAAGATCATCTTTGGCACAGTATCAAAAGGAAATTGTAGAAAAACTTTGACTTACTGTAACAATGTCAACCAGTTTTCTGAAAGTAACCCTCAAAGTGTGAGAGGCTTAGCAATACATATACCAGAATACACTTCTCTGTGAAATAGTGCTCTCAAATTCACCACCAAGACGCACATTACATGAAGTGTCAAAAATAGAGACAACTGAACTTCTCTTGGAATAATACTAGTAACTTTTTGTTTTGTTTTGTTTGATTATTCTCTTGTATTTCCTTTCTCTTTCTCAGAATAGGTAAGCTGCAGTAAATTGTCTACCATAAATTTGCCAGTCATCTGTCTTTATAAGATGCCAGTGCACACATAAAATGAATTGAAGCTTCTTTCATGTCTACTATACCATGTCTACCAGAGTAGGCCATTAGTGAGGGCTCACAATGCTTACAGTCTACTATAATACTCAGCATGTTTTTCTTTGCTCCTTTCTTTGTGTTCATAAATTCATAAATGTGCATTTTTATTGAATCATTTAAATGTATAACTCATATTGCACATTCTGTTTACCAACCCCTTTGCATGGTCCTCAGGATGCGAGTGTAACAACCATGCCCAGCGCTGTCGTTTCGACCAGGCGCTGTACGAGGCCAGTGGGCGGAGGAGTGGAGGTGTGTGTGAAGGTTGTATGCACCACACCACAGGGCCAAAGTGTGACCAGTGTGCTACAGGCTACCAACCAAACCCCCGCAGCCAAATGGACCGTCACGATGCCTGCATACGTAAGTCAAATGAAAATCTTCCTTCACACACCACATCAAAAATCTCTCAATAAGGTTTGGCAAAGGTCAAACTAAATCTAAAAAAAAATGAAGGAGATGGCATCAGTGATGAGCAGCTCATGTTGGTGTTGTTGTGTTGTTGCAGGCTGTATCTGCAGTGCTGAGGGAGCAGTGAATGGGGGCCGTTGTGATGACAGCACAGGCTCCTGTCAGTGCAAAGTCAATGTAGAGGGCCCTCGCTGTGACCGCTGCAAGAGAGGATACTACGGCCTGAGTACCTCCAACCCTCTGGGCTGCACCAGTGAGTCAACCAGCACCTACACATAACACATCACAGTTTAGCTTTAGTAGGGTAATTAAGTACAAATAGGAGGTACTTGTACTTTACATAGGTATTTTCTTTTCATATTAGTCTTAACTTCTACTGCACTACAATTAAGTGTGAAATGTTGCACTCACTCCACTACATTTATCTGACAACTTTTTGCATCCAGAGCATACAAGGAGCTTCTAAAATAATAATAATAATAATAATAATTCTTTATTTGTACCTTTATTTGTTTATTTGCACCTTTAAAAACAAAGTTTACAAAGTGCTTTACAGGCAGGACAGCAGGCAAATGTCATTTTAAAAATATCAAACAGTAAAAATGAATAAAAACAAGTAAAAAATATATAAAAGACATAATAGAAAAGAACTAAAACAGACATGGCAAGACAACATCACGTAAAAGCAAGCCTATAAAAGTGTGTTTTGAGAAGGGATTTAAAAGAAGACACTGTTTATAGAGTGACTTATATCCAGGGCAGGGCGTTCCAAAGCCAAGGAGCTCTCACTGCAAAGGCCCGGTCACCCTTGCTTTTGAGCCTCGACTTTGGAACGCTGAGGAGGTCCCTGCCCGAGGATCTAAGGCATGTAAGGGGTCAGCAATGCAGTAATATAAAAAGGAGCAAGACCATGATGAGTAAATGTGACCGTCCACACGAATTCTACTGAAACGGCTGAAAACGATGTAAAACGCACGCCAGGCCTGTTGGTGGCGCTGTGACGGCATAAGAGAAA
>OMNN01084042.1:0-11434 GCA_900302755.1 Chromis chromis | reverse complement strand
GTTTTCAACCATTGTTTCAGTGCAGTTTTAAATGATGAATAGGCGTCACAGTTTCTGACATGGGCTGGTAGCCTGTTCCATGTCTGTGTGCCTCTGATAGACCCCACCATTTGGCCAAATGTAGTTCTGCGCCTTTGAACGTTGCAGTCCCCTCTGGTCAATGCTCTGGTGTTTACTCGATTGCTCCTTTTTTTACTTATAAAATCCATCAAGAGAAGAGGAGCAAGTTTATTTAAAACTTTAAAAATGAGGCAAGCATCCATGAATATCTGATAACTATCCAAATCCAAAATGTTATACTTACTTAATAATAATTCTTTATTTGTATAGCACCTTTAAAAACAAAGTTTACAAAGTGCTTTACAGGCAGGACAGCAGGCAAATGTCATTTTAAAAATATCAAACCGTAAAAATGAATAAAAACAATAAAAACAAGTAAAAAAATATATATAAAAGACATAATAGAAAAGAACTAAAACAGACATAGCAAGACAACTTCACGTAAAAGCAAGCCTATGAAAGTGTGTTTTGAGAAGGGATTTAAAAGAAGACACTGAATCTGCAAGCCTTATCTCCTCGGGCAGGGCGTTCCAAAGCCGAGGAGCTCTCACTGCAAAGGCAAGATGTTACAATAATACTAATAATACTAATAATAATTTTCATTTTACTTAAATGCATTCGATGCAAATGCCATGTAAGCACTTAAATGCAAAGTCAACAATTCCCAAGAGTGCCTCCTCTCTGGCTCCTCACAGCCTATCAGAGATTGAGAGTGGAGCCCCTTTCACCCTTCATCGCTCTTCCCTTGCCTTCCATGTGGGCCCTCTGAGGCCTAAAGGTGACGGAGCTCTAATATGAAGGTATAATAAGATTCTCTGGCGGTGGGACCGGTGTTTGCCCTCGCGAGCGGCGCATTACTGATGGCCTCTGTGGGTTGAAGGACTTGATGCAGGCGGGCTTGAGGAGTCTGACTGACCAGCCACTCAGGAACCTTAACTTAAGCACGTTTTTTAATTTGCTTTTTAATTTACTGTATATCAAGGTTAAAGGTTAAGGCCAAACAGGTTACATTAAAAGTAAGGTGGTTGATTACAAAATAAACCTTTTTTCTGCTGGTCTTTGTGAAAAATAGGCCAATAAGCATGATCAAATATTCTGTTGTTTTATTCTTCGGTCAGTGGTCAAAAGAAGAAAAAAAAATGAAATACCATAGATACATAGCTTGACAATTTCATAGACCGAAAGGGTTTAGGCTGAAGTTAAACACTTATTGCGCCTAACCCTGTCGACAAAGTCAATACAAGATGTAACAAGACTGCAAGACATCCAACTCTGTACTTGAGTTTCATAGATAATTGAAACATAATAATACATTTCTTATTTTTTTTCATTTACATTAGAATACGCAACATATTACAAATACACATGTAAACACAGCATAATTTGGCTGTACAATAGTATAATAATACAAACACTAACATTTTCCATCAGTATTTATATACTACATTTAGTTTTGTTATAATTACTATCATTAGTCATATTATTAATGTTCAGGAGATCACTGTAAAGAATGCCATGTCCTCTTCTCCCGAGGTGTGGTTTTCCTCACAATTGGCACTTTATGACCCTTTTTAGATTCTGGTGGAGGAGGGAGACATCTTGTTGTCTCCAACAGGGCCCTGAGTAGTACTTCTGATGTAAACATCTGATATGCAGATGTTCCATTTAGGTGGGAGTTTTGGGTTAGTTGTCTTCTGAATTTACAGCTTTGAGAAAGGGTCTCTGGATTCTCTGTGTTTTACTTTGGAATGTTCTGCACCTTAGTCCGCTACACAATGTTGGAGTGTCATCCAGATAGTTAGTGCTGCTAGATTATTTCCAAAGTTATTTTTATATGTATTATTAACATGAATAACATCAGTATTACATTTTTTAAATATCATCAGTGCCAGTATATCACAACGCCCCTAGTTACAAGTTATTATATGATCTAAAGGGGCTAAATGTGCTCCGATGATCTCATTTTCTAATGAACTATTTGCTGTGATTCACTGTATATGATTAGTTCAGGGCATCAGTTCTTATTTAAACACATCCTGTCAGACAAAATAACACTACTGATTGTCTCTAAATGTGTTAAAATTGCTTAAATAAAATCTGTGAGATGCACTGCAGTGAAGGCGTTGCATGCAAATAGAACAGAATAACACATTAGAACCACAGTCCATGATTTCAAATGTGTGAACCTGCACCAGCACACACCAGCCTGATCAACTAGAATGCACTCAAGCGAGATCCAGACCCACGCCGGACGCCTTCCTAAACATGGCAGGTAGCCCTGTGACCTTGACCTTTGACATTTTGACCCCAAAATTAACGGGTGACCAGGGTAGCTCAAGATGAACGTATGGTTACATTGTAACCTTGGTTCTCTGAGTGAGAGACTATCTCTCCACCCAGTTTCATATTTCATATGTATGGAGCCGGAGAGATAGTCTCGAGACGATAGAGAACATCTGTGCCAGGTTTGGTTATCCTATCTCTATTTGTTCTCGAGTTATCGTGCGGACATAGCCACATACATACATACATACATACATACAGACGGACGGCTGTGATCTCCCTACCCACGGCCCGACTTCGACGGTGTGGGCAATAATGCAGAGCTCTGCTGTTTATGAAGCATGTGGCTCCTTTCGGGCTTTTTTAAAGCCATTATACTCCCTTGTTTACTCTATTGTTTACCCACGAGTAAGTAGTTGAAGATCTTCTACTGGTCTGACAGTAAACACACCTTGTCACACTTTCAAGCGCTTTAGTGTCGGAATGACAACAAAAAGAAATATGTGACCAAACAGTGTTTCATTCTTCAGAGCGGTTGAGGAAGAGTGTTGAGGAGGAAACCTGCTCACCTTCACAGTGTGCAAAGGGCCTGAGATCTGTCTGTCTGTTAGCTGTAAAACCAGTGCAACCAGCGCTTATATTAGAGCTAAATGTATTGTTACTTGTAGCTAAACACGGTAATTACAAATAAAACTGTTTGACAGCTTTCAGACTGGCAAAGATTCTACTTTAAGAAGGAAATCAACATCATATTACACTGATGGATCACTGGGTACCAAGGTCACCAAGGTTCTGCAAAATCAGTACAAAAGGACTACAACAATACACAAAATGACCACAAAGAGACACAAGACCACTACTGTAAGACACATATGGCCCAAAAGGAGACACAAATACGTAAAGGAAAGATGCAAAGCTTAAAGAGAGAAATTGCTAAATACGAAATGCCAAACAAACACAAAGAGATGCAAAAACAACAACAACAACAACAACAAAAAAAAGCTCTATCATCACAATGAGACACTAGACAATGACAACTATAGAAAGACATACAATGACCAAAGAGAAACATAAAATGGTCAGAGAGATGCATAAAAACCACAAAGACATGCAAAGTGACCAAAAGGAGACACAAAATGACCACAGCTATTTAATTAATAAGAAATAGACACAAACGACAACATAAAGATGCAAAAGGACTACAGAGAGGCACAAAAGGACCACAAAGAAATGGAGAATGACCTCATAGAGACAGAAAACAACCAACGAGTGACAAACAAAGAACCAATAACAGACACAAGGTTCCACTGGGTCATCTGTCACATAGATACAAAAACTACGAGACATAAAATGATCAAAAAGAGATGTAAAATGGTCACATAGAGATGCAGAACAACCACAGATAGGAAAATAACTACAAAGAGACACATAACACCTACAAAGAGACGCAAAATGACCAAAAGGAGACAAAAACAACTTGAAGGAGATGCAAATGGAAACATATAGATGTAAACAGACTATAGAGAGGTAGAAAACAATCACAAAGACATGCAATGTGACTACAAAGACACACAGAAGCACCTAAAAGAGATGCAAAATAACCACAAAGAAATGAACAACAACCACAATGGGACACAAAAATACACAAAGAGACAAACAATAAGAACCAATAATAGACACGAGGTTCCATAAGGTCATGAGACCTCAGTACAAAGTGACATGAAATTACAAGAAAAACAGAAAACGACAAAACAAACTAAAAAGACTCACAACATACAACAAAGAGACACAGAATGAGATGAAACATGGTCACAAAGTGATGCAAAACGACCATAGACAGACAAAACAAAAGAGAGAGAAACAACACACCTACAGAGGATTCAAAATGAACGGAATCCATTTATTTCAAAATGACATACATGATACAAAGACATGGTTACAGAATAATAAAGAAGAAGAAATATCAGCTGAAGGACAAACACTTTGAGCTGCTCAGTAATTCCAGCTGCTGTCATCAGGCCTCCTGACTCTGTTCTGTTCTTAGATTCTGCAATTTCCTCGTGTCACTCCAATTACAATGTAAGCAAATGGACTCTGCAGCAGAGTCACTCCAAACTAATGATAGTGATCCCACCACAGTCAAGTGTGTGTCTTTGTGATGCTGACGCATGTGTCTCCTCTGGTTGGTGACGTTTGGAGGGTCAGCATGTGTTGGTTCATGCTTCACTGCGTGTCCTGTCAGTCATGATGATGCTCAGGCAGAGTGATGCTGCAAAAAGCTCCCAGTGTTTCCACCTAAAGGTTTTTGTTTTTAAATGTTGGTTTTTCATATTTCACTTTTTTACTATTTTCTTTTCCAAAAGTGTGAGATTGAAGGTAAAAACCCAACTTCTAAATCGTTGAGATGAACAGTTTTCCAGGATGCCTCATCAAAACTCTAAGTTACTCCACAGCGTCAAAATTCAAGTGTATCAGTGTCAAATCTAGAATATAGTTCCATTGATATAAAGAGGTAGAAGCCTGGTGAGGTTTCAGTTAACTGAGCTTTTGAATACAAGTGTTGATGTTACAATTAATTTTAGAATGCTGCAGTGTCTTAAGAGGTGCGAAATCTCTACAAAAAAGCACAAAAAGACCAAGAAAAGACACAAAACAGCCACAGACATACAAAACAATTACAGAGACACCAATCAGTCACAAGGATACAACATTTTGACAAAAAAAGACAAGAAAAATTACCACAAAAACATAGGAGATACAAAATGACCAAGAAAAGACACAAAACAACCACAGTAAAACAAACTATTACCAAGAGACACAAATCAACCACAAACTGACAAAAATGAGCCAAAAGAGCAGAAAAATGACGACAAAAATGTGCTCTATGACGACAAGCAAGACAACCATAAAGAGGAACAAAACAACTATAGAAAGACACAAAGAGACACAGGAGGGCCACAGAGATGTGAAATGACTACAAAAGACACAAACACAATTGTTAAAAAGACAATCAACCACAACGTGACACTGAAATGACCAAAAAGAGAAGAAAAATGACCACAAAACATGCTCTGTGACCACAAGGACACACAAAACAACTACAGGAGGACATAAGAGAGACACAAAATGGCTATAAATATGCAAAATGACCACAAAGAGACACTAAATGACCAAGAAAGTACACAGGACAGCCACAGAGACACTAAACAATCACACAGAGACACACATTAACCACAAATTGACAGTAAATTACCAAAAAGTGAAAAGACTACAAAAAGACACAAAAGAACTACAAGGACATGCAAACAACCAAGAAAAGACACAGAACAACTAAACAGAAGCAAAATGACTATAAAGACACTTCTGTCTTATTATGCAAAAATGAAAATGAAGAAAATGTAAATATACACTTTAAGACACACACAGTTTCCATGTTTATCGTCTCTCTGAACACTATAACATATGAATATAATTTTAAGCTAAGTGTTATTGTGTGGCGTGGTGGCCAAGTGGTAAGGCGTTGGTCTCGTAAACCAAAGATCATGGGTTCAATCCCCATCCATGCCTTTAAGGTAACTACAGTCTTAAAACTGTGACAGGGTACAGAAATAAAAGAAAGCTATTTGTTTCACGTGTGAGTGGCTTTGATGTCACATTTCAGTGTAAAGCGCAGAGTTCTTCTTCTATTCAAAGCCTGACTGTGTAGAACTTTTTCCTGTACCACATAAAAAGTTACATTTATTAGCAATAAAATGTAACCTTGTGTTTTATGGATTAAATAAAGGGATTTTTTTCAGACAGAAATTCAAACAACTGTAAGGCAAACATGACATTTATATGGATTTTGAAAGCAGGTCAGAGCAGTTTTACTTTTGTCCCATTAAAACTCTGAGTTAAACTAAGTACAGCAGCCTTTTAACAATGACTCAGTGATGATGTTCAACCTGCTCTGAATATTCAGCTGTAACTCTACAGAAATGAAGCCCAGTGTTTATTTATCCAGTCTGCATGTTCTGCCTCCTGACAGATGACAGTCTGCAGATAATGAACTAAAACACCAGCCAGTCTCTTTTAACCTAAAATGGTGTATTTCTTATTGCATAATGGCTTTTAAAGTTTCACTCTTGCAGTGATTAAATGCCTAAAAACTCTGTTTGATGACATCTTTAGAATTTATTTCCCAATGAAAATAATCCCTTCTAGCCTTTGAATGGCTGAGATGTAACTCCACAGCATTGCCTTCTTTAGTACATTCAGACCTCTATGTCAGTTGTTTCCCACCTTTTTCCACTTTCAAGACTGTAAAGCTACGTTATGCTACACAGTGGCAAGTTGTTGTGTTGGAGTAATGCAACCATGCATGTTGGAAACCATTTCAGAACAAGAATAATGCTCACAAATAGGGAAGGTTAGTTTCTTTGGTTTGTTACGCGTAACCAATTTTGTCTCACAAAAAATACACAAAAACCCATTGCTAAAGGAGGCGTGGTGGCCGAGTGGTAAGGCGTTGGTCTTGTAAACCAAAGATCATGGGTTCAATCCCCATCCATGCCTTAAAAGGAATCAACTTTCATTCTCAGAGCCTCCTTATTACAAAGTTTAAATTATGATATTTGAAAAAAAATAAGATTGTAAGAATAATTACAATTCAAGTAAAAAAAAACGGCGTGGTCTCATAATCCAAAGCTCATGGGTTCAATCCCCATCCATGCCTTTAAGGTAATTTATTTTAAACAACCTGTGACTGGTATTGGGAACTGAGAGATGTGACCCCATCCAAATATCATAACAGAGACTTTACAAAAATGTGCAAACAGCAATGCTAATATTTGGTTAAATGTCCCTGTTTCACCTCAGTTAGGCACTTTTATAGCCGTCCACAAGATTCTGGTGGTGTCTTTGACTCCTCTTGACAGAATTGATACAGTTGAACTAAATGTGTTGACTTTGGGGAAACCAGTGTAGAACCTTCATTCTAACCTGATTTAGCCATTTATTTACCACTTTTTTAAAATGTATTTTTGTGGGGAGAGTTTTTCCTACTTATTCAGAGAGACAGAGTGAAATTGGGGTTAGACAGAGGAGAAAATAACATGCAGCAGATGGTCTTGAGCCGGACTTAAACTCATGACCGCTGCTAAGGGACTGAGCCCATGTAATATGTGTTTGGGGACATTGTCTTGTTGAAACAACCAATAGCCTAGAACCCCTAACCTTCTGACTGATGATTTTAGGTTTTCCTGAAGAATGTGGAGGTAATCCTCCATCTTCATTATTTAATTTACTTTGTGTAAAGCTCCAGTTCCACTGGCAGCAAAACAGCCCCAGAGCATAATACTGCCACCACCATGCTTGAATGTAGGTTTGGTGTTCTTGGGGTTGAAGGCCTCACCTTCTCTCCTCCAAACATTTTATTTATTTATTATTGTGGCCAAATAGTTCAATTTTGTTTCACCTGACCACAGAACTTTCCTCCAGAAGGCATGTCCATGTGATCAGCAGCAAACTTCAGTCGAGCTCCGAGTGGAAAAGCTTCCTTCTTGCATGGAAACCTCTCAGCTCATGTTGATTTAAACACTGCGAAATGGCTCCAGGTAACTTTCCTGACTTGATCAAGTTAATGATTTGCTTTATCAGATCTTTGCTCAGATTTTCCCACAGTAGTGTTTGTGGCTGAGTCTAATAAGTCTATCAAATGGGTCCTACATAAACTGGCTCAGAGGAGTCAGCAGCTACAGTCAGTTGTAATCACTCATGAGAAGTTAAAACTGATAATTCAAGTTACTGTATGTTTATTTTTGTGGCGTGGTGGAAATGTGTTGATCTTGTGAACATGGGTTCAACCCCCATTCATGCCTGTAAGTCAGTTAGTTTCAATCAATGTTGGACTCATATTGGGTGCCCCAATTGAGAAATGGTGTGCTTTTACAAACTGAAATCCAGACTCCCTTTTGCTTACTTAACCTGCTTTTGTTTCCATTAGATCATACGAGGTGATGTTCTGCTGCCTGACTGCTCCCTCTGGCACTATAACCATAATAATATCATGTACTATGTGATGCTCCATTATTTTCCAATCTTGTAGTTTGAGCATGTCTGAGATTAGAAAGAGGAATATCTGTGAAGTTTCTCCTTATGTGTGTGATGCAACCTGATTTCAAAAATCCTTTTGCCTGCTTTGTGCATTGACGTTTACAAACCTTCAGTAAAGAACAAACTGCCTTTTAACAGAGTGTCATGCTTTTGGGTCCCTGTTTGTTCATCTTACAAACCAAAAATATGGAGTTAAACTGTGGAAGCATTTACCACAACATATTATTATAATTTATTTCAGGTAAAAATGACACTAATACACTACACTGAACCAGCATCTATCAAAACTGTATTTCTTGGAGATGAAGGGTCCCTCGGGGAATAAAAAAAAGAGGACAGAAAAAGGAGGGAAAATAAAGGATGCTGCAGAGAAAGAAAGGTCAGCATGGCATGAAGCATGTCTACATGGATTAACCCCTCTGGGTCCATCAGAACATGAGCAGCATCAGCAAAATATTGTGTTCGCCTACAGGGGACATGTGTCCAGAAAGCCTCTTTTCCACCCTTCACATCATCACAAGGAGACACAACAGAAAAGAGAAACAAAACCAGTACAGACGGACACAAAATGACAAAAGAAATCAGCCACAGAGAGGCAAAACAATTACAGAGAGACACAAATCAACCACAAAATGATGAAAAATTGCCATAAAATCATGTTCTATGCTTTATGATGACGAGACAGTAGACTGCAAGACGCAAAACAACCACAGAAAGACACAAAATGACCAAATTGTAAACTCCTGTGTCATCCCTGTGTGTGTTTCTGAACTATATTCTGGGGACACCAAGCAGATTAAACAGGCACACTGTGAGGACAAACCTCTATTTTAGCAGCAATAAACAAGTCCCCATACAAATTTTAGTTTGTGTTTGAGGTTAGAACAAAAGTTTGTGTTCTAGAATTCATGTAAATCAATGTAACGTCCTCTGAAGCGATGGTGGTTCATAAATCCATGCAGGAGTCTGCGGCAGAGGAAATCTTTCCCCTCAGGTATTAGAGGAATCCAGTGTGACTCAGCAGAAATGAGGCGATGCCCGGACATGTTCAGTTATTAGACAATTAACCCCTGCTGAGACCCCGACATCGAGGGAGGACGGAGGTCGCCGTGGCCCGATAACAGTTACACAATCCAGGGAGGTTTGGGGAGCATGTGTTTGGAAAAGAGAGCTGGAAAGCCAGGCGCTAAGTGACGCGACTGTGTGTTTGTGCTGGTGTGCGAGTTAACAAGGTTCACTCGGTGTCAGATGGATTCGCCGACTTGTGCCTGTGCCTCTTCTCTTTCTTTTACAATTAACCTCCACTGAGACCCTGAAAATAATGCTGGCTGACCAGATGACAAAGTCAAACAAAAAAAATGGAAAGGGACCTGCTTGCAGGGCATTTGTGTGGGTGTGTATAACAATACTTACAGTAGGCGACAACGCTGACTCAACCCCTGTGTTACATGATTGAAGACTGAAAGTTGACTAACAGGTTAAAACTAAAAGGCACAAAGAACAACCTTAATGCAAGAAACGTGAGTTTCACCTTAATTAATGACATTCCATTGTTTTATTTCATAATATTTGATTTGTATTAGATGATTACATCCACTCACAGACATTTCACTTTAAAATGCTCCAAAGTTGATCCATTAGATCCTTGCAGGGGATACACAATTACTACTCTAGGTCATAGTTTGTGTGATTGTTTCAGTTTGTTTGAATTCATCTTCTGGCAAGTATTGGGCACAAACTCGGGTTCACAGTGCCATCTACAAACGTCCTCTCTGGTAAAGCTTTTGCTCTTATACGCAGCTTCTTATGAGCACACTCTCCCCTCCATGTTTCACAGCTGGGACTATGCGTTCACTGTGGTGGTCCAAACATGCTGGACGCCCATCTGATCCAAGTTTGCGTCCATCTGATCAGAATCTACAAAGTGTGCAGAAAGAAAGGAGAACGCAACTTTTTATGAAAAATGCTCCAAAGTTGTTCCATTAGATCCATGCAGGGGATACACAGTGCTGGATGAGGTCATACAGAGCTGTGGAAAAGTATTTCCCCCCATACAGATGTCTTCTATTTCTGCATATTTGTCACACTTACATTTTTCAGATCATCAAATTAATAATTATATTTAATTGATATTAGACGGAGATAACCCAAAAAACACAAAATGCAGTTTTTAAATAATGATTTATTGAAGAATTATTGAAAACCTGCATCACCCCTGTGAAAAAGTCATTGTAAACCTAATAACTGGTTGGTCCCTTGGCAGCAACAACTGCAGTTAAATGTTTGTTCCAGCTTGTGATCAGTCTTTTACATCATCATGGAGGACTTCTGACCCACTCTTCTCTGCAGAATAGTTTTAATTCAGTCATATTAGATGGTTTATGATCATGAACAGCCCTTTTAAGGTCTTGCCACAGCATCTGAATTGGATTCAAGTCCAGACTTTGACTCGGCCACTCCAAAACCTTAATTTAGTTCTTTCTGAGCCTCTCAGAGGTGGACTTGCTTGTGTGCTTTGGGTCATTGTCTTGCTGCATAAACCATTGGTGTTGAGCTCTAGGTCATGAACTGATGGTGGATATTCTCCAGGAGGATTTTCTGATAGAGAGCAGAATTCATGGCTCCATCAATGATGACAAGTCGTCTTTTGATGTTCATCTGGGTTCTTTAGTGACTCCTGGATTAGATATCGATGCTCTTGGAGAAATGTTGGTGGTTGGTCCTCCTGGGAAGGTTCACCACTGTTCCATGTTTCTCCATTAGTGGATAATGTCTCTCACTGTGGTTCTCTGGAGTCCCAGAGCCTCAGCAATGGCTTTGTAACCCTCCAGACTGATGAATGTCAATGACTTTGTTCCTCATCTGTTCTTGAATCTCTTTAGAACGTGGCATCATGTGCTGCTTTCTGAGACCCTTTAGCTACTTCACAATACCAGACAGGTTCTATTTAGTGATGTTTAGGTTCAACAAGCCTGGCAGTAATCATATGTGAGTGTGG
>OMNN01084041.1:0-31825 GCA_900302755.1 Chromis chromis | reverse complement strand
ACCGTACTTTTTACTTGAATTGAGCAAGCTCTTGCTGTAACTTTATTTTGAGAGATTCATGTTACTAAACCTGATTACCAGTGAAGACTGGGCTATTTCTTGTTGCATATTTTTGGTGCAGACATTTAATCTGGTTACTTTTGTAACAAAGGTTTTGTTTTTCAAGAGATGTGTTTGAATAAATTCTTGAAATATTAAGAAGACATGCTTTTGCTTTTTATTTTGGGTAAATTCATTGTCATTAATCGAGTAATTAAAAAATAATCGTTAGAATAATTGATAAATTAATCGTTAGATTAATCGACTAATCGAAAAAATAATCGTTAGATTAATCGATAAAAAAATAATCGTTAGGTGCAGCCCTACATGTGACACTTATTATCTCATTAATTTGCTAAAAAGGGAGACAATATGGGATTGTTTATTATCCACCAATGTGGTTGCTAATCTTCCTGGGGTCCCAGTTAAAATGAACATATTACAAAAAAATACATTAATCCATTGCCATCATAATAAATGCAAAAAAGGCATTAGTCCAATACAGTCAAAAAAATAAATAAATACAACGGTCATTCTGTCTGTACAATGCATCGTCGAAACAAAACCATTGCCACACCCAATGGCTATCAGTATCAACATTACATGAAGCCATGCATTATAATGACGTATTGCACAAGGATTTAAGTTTTCTTTTAAAAGCATACAAGGAGGATAAATCCCTCACCTCCTTAGGCAACCCATTCCAAAGTTGAGCCGCTCTAAAAATAACAGTTTTCTGCAATAATTTTGTTCTGGGCCGATTGATGGCCAGGTCAGCACTGCAAGCTTGCCTAGTAGAATGGGAGTGAATCTGATGTACATATATGATTTTTTCAAACATTGCAATTGGCAAAATATTTTTTTATTTGGTCACATATTATAGTCTCCATAATTTTCCCTAAAACAGGTAATATGCTTATGGGCCTACTATTTGCTCCGTTGAATGATGCATTTTTGTTTTTTGGTATTGGGATGATCTTTGACCTTTTCCATTGGGAAGGAAAGATACCACACATTAAACATCTATTAAATATGTGGCACAGAGGGCGTGACACAAACTTAGCAGCTAGCTTCAAAAACTTGCCATCTATAAACCGGCAGACATGTTTTCAGGTAAGGCACTCAGAAGGCTTTGTACTTTTTCTACACTGACAGCAGTTAGGTCAAAAACACATTGCTTATTGTCCATGATTACGTTCTTAATAATATATGAAGAGGATACAGACTCACCAACACTCATGTCAGCTTTCAATCTCTGCATTTTATCATTGTAGTAATCGTTAAAGTAATTAGCTATTTCTTCAGGTTTAAAAATGCATCCATTATCAGTTTCAATATGTCCTGGAGCAGAATTTGCATTCCTCCCAGTAAGTGAATTATATGTTTACCAGATCATTTTACAATCATAACTAACCTCACTGAATTTCTTCATGTAGTGTGTGTAGAATGTAGTTCTCTTTTTGTGTATGTTTAGTTTAGTAACAGAGTTTCTTAACTTACGGAACCTAGCCCAGTCCAACTGATTGCCTGATTTTACCGCAGTCATCTTAGCAGCCTCTCTCTCTGACATTGCAGCCTTTAGCTCAGTATCTAACCATGGTGCATAGTTTGACTTAACAGCTCTCCTCTTTAGTGGAGCATGTTTATCTATAAGTCTGCAAAACACATTATTAAACATAGAAAGGGCAATCTCTGGGTTGTGTTCAGAGCAGATATCATTCCAATCAATTTTCTCAAGGTCAGAGGAAAAGTCATCAACATTCAACTTGTTAAAAGCCCTTTTATAAAGAATCTTTGGTACAGCTTTTGGAGGTTTAATTTTCCTATTAATAGCCACAAGATGGTGATCACTAAAACCAACAGGTATAGCAATAATATTATTACAGGATTTAGGCACGTTTGTATAAATGTGATCAATACAAGTAGAAGATGTAGCACCTGCAGCATCAGTCTTGACTCTTGTCGGAACCAAGATTAATTGGTTTAAATTGCACGCAGAGCACAATGAAAACATTTTCTTCCTAATCGGACATTTAATATCCAGCCAGTTTATGTTCATATCTCCTAGTAAAAATGAATCTTTGTTTTCCTCAGATACTTTACTCATCATTTCACAAATGCTCTCTGTATAAAATACATTTGAATTGGGGGGTCTATAGACACACCCAACCAAGATTGGTTTTCCATAGAGAGGTTGTATCTGAACCCATATATTTTCGATGGTCTGTTGCGTTAGATCAAGGCGTAGTTTAGTGCTAACATTGTCCTTAATGTACAAGGCAACGCCTCCTCCAAATGCGTCTCTGTCCTTCCTGTACAATGTATAACCATCAATTCTAAGTACACTGTTGTCAAAGGTACAGTCTAGATGTGTTTCAGAAAGTGCGAGTATACACAAATTATTTGTTATTAGTAGAGATTCAATCTCATGAACTTTGTTTCTTAGACTACAAATATTGATATGGGCAATAGAGAACACTTTAGAGGTATATCCAGGTAAATTCATCATCATATAAAAATGGTTATAGACAGTTAAAATCATGCATACCAGTCCAAGTCATAGATGAGTCTACACAGGCGGCGGCCTTGGTTTAACGATCAGTTTATCATATTTCAAGACGGCCAGATCGCCCCGCTCCCTTGCCGCCCTGAGTTGTGGTAGTAGCTCCCTTCTCTTCTTTCTGACGGAGTCCGTAAAATCCTCATTGATGTAAACATTGGTACCTTTCAGCTTACGTGCAGCTGCGAGGATACATTGTCTGTCTTTAAAACGTTGCAGTCTAACAATGATCGGCCGTGGCCTGCCCTGGTCTCTGTATTGTCCTAGACGAGAAGCACCATCCATCGCAATGTCAACACTGTCCAGGCCCAACTTTGTAGTAATTAGTTGCCGGATCTTGGATTCCAAAGCCTCGGGTTTCTCCTCCCGTTCATCGGTTATCCCATCCACAACGATGTTATTTCTTCTTGTGTGATTGTCGAAATACTCCAACCTCTCAGACAGCATCTTCAGCTCGCTACGAGTGCAGTTTATTTCAGCGTCAAACGCCACCAACTTCGAAATTGTGCGTTTTTCCTCAGCTCGGATGTCATTTACGACACCATCAGTGAACTGCAAACTTATCTTAACTTCTTGCAAGTCTTTCACGATGCCATCCAGTCTTTTGTTTGTGTTGTCCATCATCATTTGGACGAATGACTTGAAGTTATCTTGCTGTTGTTTATCAAGTCCTTGTAAAAGTCCTTTTGTTGTTCAAGCATAGCAGTTAGCATGCTAACGCTAGCATAGCAGTCCTCCTCAGCTGGTTTAGGTTTTGGAGGCATAATCAGTTACCTCGGCTTCAGACCACCGGAAAATGCACCAAAAATTGGAGTCGGTAGCAGTTAACTCACCACCTTAGACTCCAAACCTCACAGTCCTGCAAAAGTTGCAACAAACAACACCTAGTCCGTGTTCATAAACAAACAATGACGATCGATCGCTCCGTGTGTACCATGTTAACCCTCCAAACACTGAAATATCTTTAAAATCTTTAAAATAAGGCAACATGGAACATACAAGAAGGTTAGCTGTACCAAATCTGACATAATAACCCTTCTGTTATGTTTTTCAGGCAGTGTTCATTATTTAACACAATGCCTTCATAAGGATTCCTGTCATTGTAGATGTCTGAAAACACTCCTTTTGACACCTGCTTGTGCATAATATGGAGCTACTGGACTCACTTTAGCAGCAACGCTGTTTTCGCCCCATAGGTTACATCTATCGACTGAACTATCTTGTAAAAGACACCTTTTTTTGAGATTCTTCTGTGTCCTTTGCAGCCTTATATGAGCCCCAAGTATTCTTATGCTGAGGTCCTTGAAAACCTCTGTTGATCACGACATTGCAAAGGACAGACTGTGAGCAATTTGTGAATTTTTAATAGGGTCTGATACATCTAACCTAGAGTACATCTGAATGTCACTGCACTGATGAGATTACTTATACTTTTAAGAGGTTCACACACTTGTTCTGGCCTTGACTATAAATATATGACTGGTGGAGAGGGATCGACGGTATGTTGTGTCCATATTGAGCGTGCATGCAACCAATAGAGTGCAGTTCAGCGCAAAGATCGAGCATATTTTTTTTCTTTTCTCGTGCCCAGCAGCCAACTAAATTAATAAGAAAAGTTAGCAGAATAAGGCTTCAGAGCAGGGAGAGGGGGGAGAAGGATTAAGTGAGAAGAAAGAGAATCGGAGTGAGGGAAGCGTGCTCCCGTTAGGATGTGTAAGCATCGCTCTGGGGCATCGGTCTGTGTGTGTACCCTGCAGATGCCCTGTGCTGTCTAATCTTATTTATTTGCCCACTCTACTTCCTTAGTTACAGTATGTGAGACTATTTTCACTGTTGGACTGATCGCTGGTGTTTGGTTATAAACAACAACCTCTGCTGTCTCCCCGTGGCCTTAAATATCTCATATTCCTTACATTTCTGTTAGAAATACTGTGAAATGATGCCCTTCTCACAGGTAAATCAGAGGTCAGTGACTTAAAATAGATTCAGCATCTGTATGTGGATGCCTGTCAAATGCACAAACATAAATCAGTGTCCCTTATTTAAATGCAGTGTCAATATGGAAACTGCAGTGTTTCTACAGTTCCTACTCAGGTGGTAAACATTACTGTAGAGGTGAAATAGATATTTATTTTCTTGCAAGATTCTGACTACAACTACTATTTTCAGAATTTCTGTGTTATTGTAACCGAAATCCCTTCCACCTTGCCAAACGCTGTCAGTTGTGGGGTTCCTCAGAGTAGTGTCCAGGGTCCCGCGCTATCTATGTTTTGAGCAGGTGACCTGAGATTTGCTTGCATTAATTCTTTGTGTAATTGCTCTTACATTATTAGATCTTTTTAGTGTTAAACAAGGACAAAGATATGATTCATGAACTAATATTTGATGAGTGATGTAGACCTGATTATTAGACAACAGGATCCTCCTTGCTTGTTTCAGTGGCTCAGAACCGATATCTCAAATTTTAACCAAAATGTTACAGCTGCTTTCTTGGTTGGATAAGAACCAGTCAGCTTCCCAGGACTAAATTTGAGAATATCAACAAGCGGCTCCCAGAACCCAGAATTCAAACAATCTACACAGTGCTTGTAAACTGACGGACAGAAATAACAACTCTTACAAGGGTACACAGAACGGAGAAGCAAGCACCTGAGGGCTTTTCTACAGAAAGAAAATGTTTTCGCTGTAGTCCCTATGGGTTCTGGAAAAGGTTTAATTTACCGAGTGGAAGCCTGCTTTCCTTGAGCAAATAGAGTATGAGGTCTCAGTGTTTTGTTGTGGTTTCAACTTTGATTGCCTTGATACAGCGTTTTGGAAAGGAAGGTGAGAGGCTGAGCTGGAAAGTCACACAGCTTGGAGTGCATGGTGAAAATGAAAGAGTTGTTAATGGTTTTACTCATTAAAAGCATATTCCAAAAAATATGTTATCTCCATAGTTTTGGCAGGCATCAAGCTAAGTGCTTAAAAAGAGTTTTGGTCTGAATATCAGGCTCCTGCCACACTGCAGAACGGTATCAGTCTTCATCAAAGAACAGGCTAAGACTGGGATCAGTAAGGCCTTTGGTACAGACATTAAGTTGGGAAGGAAGTCACTTATGTCTCCTGATGCTAAGCACAGGGATGTGCTTAGTTTAGCAGATTCTGAGGAAGAAAAAGCATGAAATTGACACCTGGCACAGAAAAGCAAAACTCTTGGACAGGCGATACCTGAGCATTCGGCCTACTGCCCAGCCTGGTGTCATTTTTTGTGTGTGATTAGTTCGTGGCCCTGAGCCAAGAATAAAGGCTTGACACCGAAACTTCAAGTCACACAAAGGAAACTGATTAGAGTTGAACTACAGCTTACGGGTTAAACGGATCCCATTCAAGGGCACATCAAAGTCTACGGGTACATGAACAGTTCATGTCAGAGGCAGAGAAGCACCTGAGAACATTTATAGATGTGAGACCAGTGTGAGTCATTTTCCACGTGTTTGCCAAATCAAATGGAGCACAATAAGTTGCCTCACATAATTGCAGGGGAGTCAAACCTGGTCTTCAAGGCACTGCAAGACATCGTGTTACGTGCTATTAGTTTATCATGTTTAATACATTGTAGCACACATTTTTACAAAAGGTCAAATGTAAGCTTTCTTTAAAGTCAGCACACTTCGAGATGTTCGTATTAGTTTTGGTTTGAGCATTTCTTTCAATATGGGGTAGACATCTTAATATATATCACTATAAACCTCCCTATAAGGCTTGTTACTGTCACTTGTTGCGAAATGAAGGTATTAATGATACACAAATTAGGTAAATTAGTGTGATTAATATAGTAATTTTGTTATTAAAATATCAATGGTGAACTTGCAATAAATAGAAGGTTTACCCTCCCAGAGCACAAATTGGCCTTTCCATATCTGCAAAGGTTTAACTGTGTTGCTGATCAGTATCAGTTTCTCAGTAATTGTTTTTGCAGGTTGCACTATTTTCCAATTTGAAAAAAAAAAACACCTTTTAGTTTGTGCTCTGTTTCCCAGCAAACATATGCACTTTGTGATTCGCAGATAAAGGAGATGAGGCTAAAAGTAAGCACACAGCGTCTTGTTATTTTTCTGCTGCATAGTGGTGTTTAATTGTTTTGAGGTGCACCAGTAATTCGCCATCTGTCTAACTGCCTTTGCATTTTTGAGTCTTATATTTATGTCTTTTGTTTTAGTCATATCTATTTGGGGCCACAGCAAGCCGTGCCAGACATCTGTCAGCGGCGTTGCATTCCTCCGCATTATCATCCTCTCAGCTCAGAGGCTGCTGTGTGTCCTGTGGAGTGTAAATAAGAGCAGCAGTCAATGAGCTGTTGGGATGAAAGGTCTCACACATGAACTCAGATGCATTAAGCGAAGAGGGTGTGACCAGGAGCTTTAACTTCAAAGTGCAGTTTGCAATCACGGATAGAATCTGAAATAGCCCAGCGGGAGTCTTATTAAACCAACCTAGCAGCCACAGAAGTAAACAAAGTGCATAAACAATGATAAAAAGCCCATTGTAGATGAAATTATATAAAAAGTGTTGCGGCAGTTGCATCAGTTATTATTCTTCGACGTGTAACACAGCTGTGAGTGTGCTTTGACGTCAGCTGCTGGACCTTTTCATGCCTTGCTGCATTCTGTTGGATGATCAGTGCTGCCAGTAAACTGGTGAACTGAGACGCCCCTGCACAGTCATAAAATGTTAAACTAAATCCAAGAAATGCACTTTGCAGCTTAAATAATGGCTTAATGTTATGCTCACTAGCATATATAAGTACAAATGTAAAGGTCTCTGCACTCGCACAAAAATACATGTGCACATACTGATTACACACGGCAAAACTGATCACACTGTCAAAGCAGCAGCTACAGAATGTGTTTACACTTTAATGCTCACTTAAAAACCAAATCAAATTGAAATGCCACAGCCTCAATTATCGATTTCTGTTCAAGTCTAATTGACAGACTGATTGAAAGTTTGCAACGATGTGTCTGGTTCATGTTCTTGGGGAAAGTAAGACTGCAGGTTTTTGTGTAAAAGATAAAGCCATGGGTGTTTTTCCACTAATACTGTATAAAAACATCACAGTGCTCTAATAAAACAGAACGACAATATTTAGAGTGATGGAAATTTTTGTGCAAGGTCATTAAAGAGGGCAATGCACCATGCAAGTAAAGGAGATAATAATGAGGCTCAAAAAAGCCATTGACCTGGTGGATTGAGAAGCATTACAGGAAAAAAGTTAACACAAAAACCTCTTTATGATTGCACAGCGTCTCAAAAACATGTACATGTTTCACAGTCGACGATCAAAAGACTTTTGCTCCAAAATCTACCTGCCTCCTCATCCATTTAATTTTCTGTGTATCTGCTTTTTTTCTCTTTAAATTAACAAAACTGTTGAATTTGCAAACCACCCATCTTTGATGTTTCTCTCAGATTTTCGCTTTAGTTGAGCCTCATTATCATCTTCTTCACTTGCATGGTCGAACGACACACAGCTGCCCAAAGCCATGTTGTAGCCAGCGTCCAATTACTTCTGAATCCTTCTGTGAGTTAAAAGGGATGTATATCCTGCACAGCTCTATGTAAACCTCCTCAAATTGAAGCTGAGCCTTGACATTTTAAGTGTACTATTAAATTAAATGTGCTGAAGAGCAAAACCTTAAGAAGAAAAATGTGTCACTGTCCAAATACATTGTAGATCCATTTCTAGCCGAGCTTAGGCCTAACACTGGAAGCAGGATAAATGGTTAAGGCCAACTCATGTTAAGTAGACTTTGGGTAGACACAAGGCAGTATTGTAAAATAAGTATGTAACAGCTGAGCAAAATCAATTTGACGATAAAGACCTTTTTATATGGTCAGAAACTCCACGAGTGGACCTTGAGTTGAGACTGTTTGTCAAAGGAGAAAGCAATTAAATTCTCTCAAAAGTGAAAAAATACACAAATAAGTACCGCTAAGTACCTCATTTAAATGCTGTGCTGTAGTTAGCAAACTAATGGCAACTGAACATTCCTCAAAGTGATGAACAAAAATGCATTTACAAAACTATTATGGAGACAGTTAGGCCATTTTAAGCGGGTTTGATGGATTCTTCTGCACTTGATGCACTACAATTTTGAACAAAAACCTTTTTGACTCTCACTACATGATTCAGTGTATCTCAGTATTACAAGCGTACTGAGAGCTGTCTGTGCTATAACGTATTCTTTCCTGCACACTCTTAATCATATGGGGGGGTTTGCATTTTTAAACAAGCCGGTCACAGAGCAGCAGTTAGAGAGTATCCAGCTCTCATCATTAAACAGGTTAAATAGTAATGTAGCCCGCCGGGTGACCTCTGAATTGCGAGCAGTTGACCTGTCCTGGATATGATCCTTAAATAGCCTGACCTCACTTTCTACCCACAATCTCTCAGTCTTGCATCTAACCCCATCGTCTTATTCCCAAGTGACTCCACTACTGATCTATGGAAGCAGGAGGCATTATCTGACTATCCTGGATTTCCACAGTAGTGACAAGGCTTTTCTCTGCAGACTGGTGAGCTCCCTGCTGTCAACTGTCCAAAAAACCAGATAAGCACAAGTGCGGATGTTTCTCTCATACCAAGTTACTGCATGTCTTCTGTGTACACTTTGACTGCATTCTTTCTTTCTTTCATCAGATAAAGTGCGGAATTTTATTCCAAGATGAAACTGCCAACGTTTGCAATATGTCACACAGACACTGGCAGGTTATGGTTATATAATAGATTGAATCTACTGATTCGTACACATGAATACTAACAACAGTATGAATTAAGTGTGTCATTTGTTATAATTTACCAGCTCCCATGCTCTTGTTTGAGCCAGCAAATTATGTTGCAATTATTTTTATAATAATGGTCCCCTTTTAAAACAATTACAAGGTGCAATAATTTAATTATGGGGAGCAAAACAGGCATGACTTTACGCACTAATTATAAGAATCTCCTCGTTTCAAAACAGTTTAACTATAATTAGTTTTTAATTCCCTCATACATACACACATCGCCTGTAATTACAATACAACACTGTGCCCCAAATTATTTTTAGAAAAAAACACACAGCACTATTTTGGGGTGGTTATCTTGCTATGGTTATGCAACATACCACTATGCAACAGTGAAGGTGTGTTAACATGGGCTCTCTTTATACTCTTCATTCAAGAAAACCTTCTCTAACTGACAACATTTTCTGTAGTTTGTGAACTGGCATCAAGCAAAGAAAAACTAATAATCTAGTATTGCTGATTCCTTGTTGATGCTGACTACTAATCTCATCCAATCATGCAACAGAGATGCACTCATCAGTTTATAAAACCATGCAGCCAACTGAGCTGCTAATCTTACAATAAACCCTATTTAATTGGTAATTTGGATTTATTGAATCGCTGCTATTCTATAGAGGCCTGGAATTTGATTGTTAAAAGCCTTCAAACGCATAGAAGCGCACATATAAATGCATACACAAGCCTTATCCATATGCAACAGAATATTTAATGCCTTCATCACCTTTCTGCACCTCAAGATAGATCTTGTTAGTGATGATGTGACAGTTCTGCCCAAATCACACTGACAGAAATATTACTGATCTTTGCTATTTTGATGTACATGGACACAAATTTAACTTTTTTGTGTAAATGGACATGATAACCACCAATAATACTGCTTTGCATTTTGATTTAGTGTCATTAATCAACAATAAACATGACTTTTAAATCATAGCATACCTCTTCTAAGGAACCTTTGTGCAACAATGCTTTCTAATGTTTTTTTTTGCGTGAAATTTCATCCCATTATGTTGCCACTGTGGAGAGATACACCTAAACAACCAACACTGACTATATTAACGTCTTGGCGGCTGTGGCTCAGGTGGTTGAGCACTCATCCTGTAACCAGGTGGATGCAGTCTGAGCACGCAATGGCCACTTCAGATCAGCAAATGGTCTTGGAGAAACAATGTAATTCAGCTTTTAAATTGTCTATTTTGCATTTAGGAAGCTACCAAGTCAAATATTATGGTTAGAGGTAATGGTTATGGTTAGTTTCAGTTGCCTCTTGACAAAAAAAAAAAACACCAAAAAAACCCACTCTGACATTCTCCCACTTTGCTGTTTGTTGGAGATAACCGATCACACGCCATTTCATCATACCAGCCAATTATGTCAGTTTCATGTCTTTCATGCCCATGTACACGAAAATACCAGAACATTTGTTTCCATGTACCCAAATCAACAGATTAAAGAATGTGATTATTCAAAGAATTGCTGTGAGTCTGGGCTATAATTTAACTTTCCCTGACATTGTCTGAAATGTTCTATGCCACTTTTAAACCCATTCAAAATAGTCATTTTCCAAACAGAGACCAACTGAAAGTGCCAATTAATATTGCATGAAACTAATTTGTTGATATTATGTCACGGTAGTTGTCTTTTGTAAATTCATTATGCCAATTATTCACACTTGTATTTCTCAAAGAGTTGTTCATGTAGAAAGGCAACATGCAGTTGTAGATACAAACAGGGAGCATTTAGTTTCACCATCATTAAATCTTTTTTCTAATTTCCAGTATCCACCCATGCAAAGGGGAAGAAAAACCTCAAACTGATATCACACTGTCAATACTGTGTTTGATTTTACCCTGTGATAGCCTTCATCCTAATTAGTTTTCTATCTGCCACAGCGCTCTTAGTTGCTAGGTCAAACTGACTAACGCTGGCAAAGTCAATGACTATCTTGTGAAGTCCTTTTTCTCAGAAAATAGCTCCCTTTTGTTGTTTCATGAGCACAGAAGCAAGTGATTGCAATTGTAAAGCCCCTTTCTACGCTCTGGCTGTGTAGGTGGTAGCTGCTATGACTTTTAGGGTGCTGAAAATAAACCTCCTCATTCAGAGTAGCAATTACCATGTCATTATCTTGTCATTAGAATTATGCCCCCTTTCTCTTAGCACTAACTGTTACAAAGGTTTTCCTGTTCATGTCCGCAAAGGTGCATCTGGTTTGATTGGATTGGCACACCTTTGGCACAAGGGCAATAAATAGTTAACGTAAAAAGGAGAAAAAAAAGTGACTGCTTAATAAAATAATTTGTTGGCTGCATTTCATCTTTATATGAAAAAGGACAGACCATTTTCAAAGGCATACTCTGCTGTGTTTTGAAGATAAAGAAATTCCTTGATGAACCAACAGAAGATGAAGCGTTGCAGTTTGAAAGATGTGTTAATATCTGACTGTGATTTTAAATCACATCCATCTTTTTATACAGTATACACCTGATTAGCATCTCTCTGTTTAAACAGATGAAGAAAATATACAGTCAGTAGATTATTTTAGGATGTAGAAAGTCCCTACTTGACTCATATATATATAAAAAAGTACAATAGAGGCCACTCGGTCATTTATTTGATTGACATATGCAATAATTTATATCACAGGAAATGGCATTCAAGTACAAATTTTAACGCTGACAAGAGAGTTTTCACTGTGCAGACAGTTTCAGAATGAGTTGAAGACAAATGATATATTGGAAACTATCAAGGAAGCTTCAAGGCAAGTGACATTGGGAGAAAGGAAGATGGAGACATAAAGGGCTAAATAAAATCCACAAATGCATTGAGCACAGAGACAAAAGCCCCTGAGGGTACAAAGTTCCACCTATGCATCAATGTTGTAATGCAGTAAGACATAAAGGTTATTGTAGTGGCGATTTAGGCCATTACCTACTCAAATCAAGCCATAAGGGTAAAAATGGTAGGGCATCCGCCCACTGGAAGGAGAGGAGAGGGAGGTTGGTAACAAGCCTCCATCGACCTCATTAAGTTGTAGGGAAGCTCTAACCTAACAACTGGTCTAGTCTCTTGTGGGGCTGTATACACCACACACACACAGTCACACACACGCACGCACGCACGCACACACGCACACACACACACACACACACACACACACGCATCCCTTGCTACCTTTCCATTACACACCACGAAACACAAAGACACTCAGGCACAAATGGATACAGGTGTGTGTGTGTATACAGGCAAATGTCCACACACAGTATTTCTGCTCCTGCTTTTTCCTGATGCACCTCGCCTGCTCAACAGAGGCTTGTAAGCCCCAGGTAAATCAGGTGCTCCTACAGGCCCCACTGTACCTGTCTGCAACAACTGTCTTGTTTATAAAATCAGTCAGGTAAATAAAACAGGGATTTTTGCAGTTTGATCCATGGCTCAGCTTACCGCGCACTCATGTTCTGCAGTCTATAATCCTGTGTGTCCCCGCAGCTACCCCGAGGGTGCTGTTGTTCATGTTTAGGCCCGAGATGCAGTGAGCCAGGGACGTTTGCATTAGTAATTAGCAGATCAATACCGAAAGTATGAATATTGCAACACCTGTGTATCTCTCTAATTGATTTTCATAGTAATAGTATATCAACATAAGCTAAATATAAACAACATGTCTTTTTGCACAGTGATACAGTCTATTGAAGTTATTTGCTGCTGAACTGTGACCACACCAAAACTTCCAGGCCTTTGTCCTCACAATAGTTGCATGAAAATACTTCACAATTTGGTCCCTTTTCTTGTTCTTTAATGAAAAGTACATCCAACTGTGACATTTTCAGCAAAGCCGTGCTGCTTTCATTACTTGTGGACATACAGGACTGAGTGGGAAGCCTCGGTATGATCCAAACAAATGTCAGTTATTCGTAAGTTATTATTAGAGGGAGCCTGTAATATCAGCTGATTCCTAAAGTGCACCAGTAAGTTACATTATATTAGATGAAAAACTTCTTTGAAAGAACTGAAGTTTTCATGAATAAAAACTTTCGCTGTCTGTGTCAGTATGCTTACTATCACATGCAGAAACTGGAACACGCTTCATAAGCTCTCATTAAATAACCCAAGCAACAAAAATTCAGTCCTTTTTCTCTGTGAAAATTGAATTTTGTGAGATTTCCTGCACACAGTGTAACCAGTCTGAGTCACATGGCCGGATGGAGTGGTTGTGAAAACAGAAACCATACAGTATCCATGAACCAGTCAGGAAGGTGGCCCCTGGGGATGAACAGCTAAGCAAGTACCTCAGGCACTCAGAACAGTGAGGTGGCCAACAGCAAGAAATCCTAGTGGTGAGGAAGAGCTGGTCCAAAGGAGAGCATAGAGGCCCTGATAATGGTAGCACAAGAACCAGCCATGAGCACCATATCCACAGAGTAAGGCATCTACCACAGATAATGGGACACAGCATGCAACAATAGAAGTCACCAACTACCAATAAGGCACACCTCTGAAAGTGACTGAGAACGGCAGAGCCACGATCCTGTGGGACTTCAAGTTCCACACTGACAAGCAGCTGCTGGCTAACCAACCAGACACAGTGGTTGACAAGGAGGAGGAGAAGAGGGCAGTTGTGATAGATGTGGCAATCCCAGCTGACAGTAAAGAGGGAGCATGAGAAGGCAGAGAGAGATACCAGTGACCGAAGGAACAACTGAAACACATGAAGTCCAAAGTGGTCCCAGTGGTAAAAAAGGAGTATTTGGGGCAGCAGACCTCAAGCTGGGAGAGTGGCTTCAACAGATTTCTGGGAAATCATCTGAGAATATATAGAGCTAATGTACTGCACAGAATCCTTAAATTATTCTGGTAGAGGTATATATAATGTTTGCAGATATTTGAGAACTATTCATGGCATCACACAATACAGAGCAATTTCAGTAGAAATTATGTAGCGGCTTTTTAAAAGTTTTTTTTCGCCTTTAATAGACAGTGTAAGTAGAGAAAGACAGGAAATGTGGGTGAAAAAATAAAGGGAATAAGGTGCTCTAAGGGTCTGGCTAGGATTTGAATCAGGGACTCATTGCTGACAGCAGTTGCACACTAACCACTCTGCCATCAGTTCCCCCATATAGCAGCTTTAATTGTCCACATCTATATAACCGGAGTCCTTTCTTGCTATACAGGGACTATGCATGTGTGAAGGGTCCCATGACGGCCAAGGGGCCTCACTGTGCCAACATATTTTTTTCTTCTCCCCACATAGAAATTGACACATTTGGTAATTAAGGACCTCAGGACTGTCACAGTGAGTAACAATTGTTCTTCTGCCCTCCAAACATAGTGCAAGTCTGTTCATGTGTGATTTCACAGCAATGCCCCGCTGGCTCACTTGGTTAGAGTGTGACACTAATGTTGAGGTCGCCAGTTTGATCCCTGTTTTTTATTTTTTTACCAATGATTGTTTTCCCACACTCTCGACATCAATTAGGGTGCTTCTTTGCCCTCTGTTCGTGCCTCACTCATCCACCCTTTTCACAGCATAAAGCATGTTGTTGTGCTCAAGGGTGTTAGCGCCCTGGATATTCAGACAGGGCTGAGTGCAGGGAGGTCAATCGCTTCATTGTGCCACTTAGAACTGTGTAGCAAATATGGTATTTTATTGGTTCATTTTTCAATAATTTGCACGTTTGGTTTGATTTTTATGTTAAGAACGCAGCTAGGTTCCTTAAGTAAACAAAATCTGGCACAGGGCCCATAGAAAGCTAGAAAGGGGCCTGTAAATAAGCAAACCATGGCCCAATATTGTTAGCAAACACCTGCCTATTGCTGACATTTAAACATCCCACAAGAATGATCTTTCTAAGCTTAAGTCCTGTGTTTACATTATTCAAAGTATTTATTAAATCCCTGCTTTAAAATCTAAAGATGCTCAATGCCTGAACACCTTCTTTCACAGCCACTTGTTACCTTTGTTTCTCTGCTGTTTCACAAATCGTCACTAATCGGAGTCTGCTGCAAATAGCTGCCTATGGTTTTGCATTTGGGGTTGTTGAGAGCCACTGGCAAGCAACCAATCAGTCTATACCAGAAAGCCAAAACAATGAGATCCAAGTGGCTGCTAGCATAATGAAACCGAAGGGTTGGTTGATTCTCAGTGAGATTGGCAACAACAGATCCTTTACATAACCAGGACTAATCAGTCTGTTATATATTCTGCAGCCTAGATATGCACTTATTCAGTTTATTAAGAACCTTGCTCCTGATTGTGGGTCATGTGATTTTAAAGGCTTTGCTGTATTCAGATAGTAGCAGTTGCTAAGGAAGCATTTGATTGTACAACAATTGATCAAAGCTAAGACTAAAAGGTCATACAGGATCCACGCTCGCTCTGTTCACCAAACAGAAGACACCCAGACTTTTGAGGAAAATGTCAAGGAAGCTGCCACTGAAAGGCTGTTTAGTACAAGGCTGGCTTTTATTTAGCACTTGACATAAGAGGCAAAAAAAATGATGCATGAGTCATATCATGTCGGTCTCAAATCTGACACATCACCCTACTCCATCTTACTTTCACCTTTTAATTTGTGTCCATTTAACAGCCATGATTCACAGCCGATGAAGAGCTTTTAAGAGAGTTGGGTAAATAATTTTTCTTTCCACACAACCTTGAGGGTTTGCGCGTGGCAGGCACCATCTGCTGGAGTTGGAATGATCTGGAACGAGTGCTACTAATTTAAAGTCGACAGAGAGACATCCTTGAATGGACCACATATTCCTGTGTCGGGGTATTAAGACCAAACACACCTCACAGCGAGATAACTGGGAAGAAATTTCATTTCTCCTGGGAAATTCCGTTCTTTCTTTCTACTTTTTCTATTGATCTTAAATCCTTTCCCTTTCTTCTAATAGTCCTGTCAATCGCCACAGAATGTCTCTCATCCCATTGGCCCAGATTGTTCGCTCAAAGAATTTCCCCGTGTGTGTGGAAGTAGTTTTTAAGCCATTTACCACGGATATTTTTATAAAGCTCTATAAAGGCTACAACCAATTAGGGCATTCCCTGTCCAGTGATGCTCATCATACATGGGTGTCTGTGCATTCATGCACATGTATTGTATGTGGTCATACAAGGGGGTGCCTGATGTCCTCTGACAGTGTAGCCTAACTGTAGCTAAAGCACTTTCACACCTCTCAGGGGAAAATTGTGTGAGCAGATCCACAGTGGATCAGTGTGATAGAGAGTCATGGAAAGGTTCGATGTTGACTGCCTGTCGCTTAAGCTTCAAAAAAACCATGACCAATAGGTTGTTTTTCAAATTAGAAATGTGTGATGATGTATTTGTATCTAGCAGACCATTGGGTCCGTGTAAGTTATCTTGGCCTGTTTTTTAATGGCAGTCACTTCAGCAACTTTGTGTATTTGCGTGTGCATATATTCTAAATATAACGATGCATTTCTGAAGGTGTTATTCAAAGTGATATTCAAATGTTATAAACTGCACTTATATGCAAAAAAAAAAATACAGCACTGTGTGTATACAGCTCACCATGTGACTGCAGCAGACACTTAAAAATAAAATACATGTGATAGCACATATAGTAAGTGTTAAAAAAACTTCTATATTCAGTGAAATACAACAACAGATAGAGCCTACTCATTGTAACAAAACACTACCCCCAGATACTCCTAATGCATCATACTGCTTATACAGTATATACCATGCGGATCGATATGTAATATGGACGCAGGATTAATGTGCAAACCAACAAACCAGCTGACATAACTTTGTCAGCATCTAACTGTAACCTGGAGTATAAACAGATCATGATAGATCTCCTATTGGCTTTTGGACATAATTGGCTCCTCCATCCCTTCAGTGATGCTGCAAATCCCAAGAGTGTTGACGTATTTGATGTGCCGGGGAATGGGTTTCAGGAGAGAGAGAATGTAGGCCAGTCGGATACATTCGCAGGGATCCAATACAATTAAATGATTCACTTGTCAAAACACAATGGGGCTGCTTGAGCCATATGACCACCATACATATGCTGTAAGATATACATGAGTGACCATGTTGCAGCGGGTGGATGTCACATGGGCCTCGTGCAATATTACAGAGATAAACAACAATTCCACTGCTACTTAGAGGTGTATATATTTACATTCTCTGTAATGTGGAGGCCATTTTGAACATCCAGATAGTATACTTTAGGCTCTGCTGAAAATCTAAACTATTTATATTTAATCTTAACTCGCCCATGTTTCGGACACAACCACATGCAAAGGTCACTGAAGCCCCTGTGTGCTGCTTTGTTTTTCTTTTCTTGGCTTTTTTTTTGTTATTCTCATCTAAATTTTTAATTTTTTCTTCTCCTTCTAATGCTTTATAACATTCTGGGTCTGATAAGAGTCATGTTATACAAGCACTGTGATTAGAAAGTGTTACGGACCTTGCCATTTATGTGTTCTAACTTCCGAGAAACTGTCACTATCACACATGATTATGTCACTTTCATAGTGTGCAAGACACCATTTCACCTGCATGTAGGATTTAATTAAGAAACAATACTTCACTTTTCAGAGTTTATTCCTTTCCCAAGTGAGCAGTGCTTTAATTCGACTCTACAGAAAATTAAATAGAAAGATTTAGAGATGACTGTGACATTCCCATGAGTGGTATTTGTTGCATCGTATGCTTTTTGTAGTATTTTACATTGACAACTATAGTAGTGTTTTAGAAAATTGGTAGCACTCATTTAAGATAGAAAAAAAATGCCTCTTAGTCTCCACTTTTCAAATCTTGTCCACAGCTGTATCACCCCAGTTCAATGCAAGTGAGATTTCCCTGGTGAACACCTTTCAAATATGCCTGTGTAATAAATGAGGTTGTAATTTCACAGACTGGATCAAGCAGCAGAACCCTGTAAACAAACAAATAATTGGATTTAAGCTATGACACAGTGTAGTTGTTTTTTTTCCACTGAATGCCTGTCAATTCTCTTGGGAGCAGTGTGTGGAATTTAAATGTCTGTATTGACAGACCAGCTGCATCCAGCGACTTGGCTTTAAACCCTTTAACTACTGTGCTAATAATGTGCCTTATCCACTTAAAGACTGTAAACTACCTTTATGTAAATATCCTCATGTAAGCCAATCTCTCACAACATAATGCAATAGCAAGTCTGTATTTTGCATGTTATGGAATCTGAGTCCTTGTAATGCCGGAAATTAATCCAGTGATTGATGTTCGAATCAAATCTTACTTGTCAACATAAAAAACTCCCACAAAGAATCTGCCTGAGCCAAACAGCTGGGTTTGACAAGCGTTGCATTAAGCAGCTGTGGAGATGCTGCTTTAAACACAAGGAGGTGCGACAGATCAGAGACAGGGAGGTTCAGAATTCAATATGTACCTTGGAAACACACCAAACGGACACAACATCCACACTCAGCAGATCCTCTGGCATTTAACTAAAGCTTTCACCTGGGATTAGCAGTCCACTTTCTTCCACTCACGCAGCATTCAAACAGTTAATTCTGCCCAAGTGGAGTTGCATGACCAATTCTCCTAATTGTCAAATAAAGCCTGACAGTGTCATTTTTAATGACAGCGTCAATTTGCCACCCAGGTGTTATTTTTCTCCACACCAACACAGAGATTCATGCCTGCCGGCTTACAGAGCAGCTGCTCAGCAAAAGTCAAAGCAGCTTTTTATGGTCACTAATATGTTCCTCTCCTTTTTTTTCTGCTGACTCCTCCATCACCATGATCATCATTCTCTGTCATATGTTATTTATATAATGGCAAATCTATTCGGTAAATATAAAAATAAGGATCCAAAAAAGGGGGGAAAAGGCAATAAATGACTGTGAATATGTAGTAAAGTGTGGAGGGAAGTAAATCTGTATTCATATATCCAGGCAATTAAAATACCATAAATCACAAAAGGTCACAATAAACTCCCTGTTGGAGCAAAGGTAGACTGTAACTGGTTTATCACAGGAGCTGCAGTCAAAATCTCTCGTTTTTTTCTTCACCTCATTTATTTTGCCTGCTGTTAACTTGTTAAAGCTGCTCAGTGTTGATACAGGACAGGTTGTACAGAAAGGCAGCAGTCACCTACCCTGCACGGAGCGCTGTGTGGCTGCCTCTAGTGAACCCAGCACTAATTGCAAACTGGAAAGCACAAACAGACCTTAAATCTGCGCTTCTCTGGTTTGGGAGAGGAGAGCTTGACACAGGCACGAATTAAACTGGGGTATAACTCACTTAGAGCACTTTTTTTCTCCCACCAGGGAGAGTAAATGTTTGCTTTCAGCTGTTTTGTATTATCCTACAACCAGGATCAATAATGTAAACCGTCGGCTTGTCATACAAATAAATCCTTCCTATAGGCTGGACCGTGAAGTGGCACCTACACTGTCCGTGCGCTGACCTGTGCGCACTCACTCATTCACAGAAACGTACACACCATATGCATGCAGGATGCTTCGAGTAACATAATGCAGCCACTAGAAAGACAGAAGCTATAATTTATGTATTGTTTTTGTCAGATTCTGTACATCACACACAGAAGAAGAAAAAAACTGTCTTACCTTCACGCCATAAGTTTGACTGAATATTTGTTTGTTTTTTACAGGCACCGGCTGTTAAATCCAAGAGCATCCACAGTTAGCTCCCACTGTATCCTTTATTTGCTTTGCACATTGTTTACTCTTTATAAACGAACCGAGTCGGTGCGGCGGCTTGGGTGCGAGGCATTAGTTCAAACTGGTGAGGAGAAAAAAAAAGAATGCGCTACGGGGGAGCCAAAATAGCCTGCATATGAATGAGAGAAAAACACACCTAAAATCACTAACTGATTCTTAATGAAAACCTTTCACCAGTTTTGAGCTTAGAGAATGAAGCAGAGGATGCAATTGCGCGGTGTCCTTGTGGTGTCCAGGAGCTTTACGCACGGAGCGGAGTTACCTTCGGTACTGACGGAGGACGGAGACTCGGCGACTGTAAAGAACTGTGGAAAATAAAGGCGGGGTTACATCTGCTTAATCCCTCACAGAGACGTATGCTTCCTTTACAGTAATGTCACCGGTATTGGTGACACCATACTCCCCTCTGTTTACCTCATATTTTCCACACCGCACTTTTCACTTTGCGCCGCGGATTACACCTTTAGTGTCGAAAAGAGGTACCATGTGAATTAAAGCATTTCAGTTGTTGGTGGTAGGATGCAGGGGAAATGGAAGAGAAATAATTTGTTAATAAATGAAAATACACATTTGCTTGAGTGTGACAGACTTTGTGGATCAGTGCAAGACGTGGAGAATGGTGGGAAATTAAAGAAATAAGTGGGGTGAACACTACATGTGGATCCACAAAAAAACGTGTCCCACTCACCCCCTCTATAGCTTTCTGTCCTGGCAAAGCAAAAAATGATCTTCTTTTATGTTTTTCTCCATTACTAAACCGTGTCCTCACTTTTTAATAACTGACATCTCAGTTCTCAGAGCTCTGCTTTTATTCCTGCTATGAAATCAGGAGCAAGTTTGCACATGGAATGCTTTGTGAATGCAATTAACTAACTGGAAGGACAGAAAGCCAGCAGTTTTTGTGTGCCCTGAGGACAAGCACTGAGAGAAAAAAAAAGGGCTAAGAATTTCACAGAGCTGAGATTTATTTCGACCTGCAGATTTGACATGCATTCAACCCAAATTACTCACAGCCAGCCTGCCTGAGTCTGTGCGTGAAGACAAGCAGCCTACAAACAAAAGCATTTTGATTAATAATACAATAATCTTGCATCAAGATCCAATTTCAGCTCACACACGTTGCCCTAAAGAAGGCAGAAGAGTGTAAATACGTGTTCTCTGTCTCTTTTTTTAATGTCAGAAATTGCAAAGGACCTCCTGGATAGAAACATGGTTGAAGTGAAGATCCTCAATCCAAACCTCATTAATCACAGTTCTAATCTTAAAGCGCTTCTTATGCAGATTCCTGGCCAAAAAAGTTTAAGCACTCGGTCTTCATGCACAACCTTGCTGATATGGCAAAATTTATAATTCATTTGACATTGAAATAAAATATTAATTGCAGACTGTATCCATAGATGTACATTAACTGGGAGTAAGCAAAGTAAGCCATAACAGCATACAGTAGTTGCATCTAAATCGCTTTTAGTATTCAAGTATTGTTCATACAGTATAAATTAGTCGGAAATGCACTCTTTCACTTTTACTTAGGAGCGTTTCTTTGCACTTTTTAAAATTCTGAATGCAGGACTGTTATTTATAGTGAAACATGTTTAAATGACACTGCAAAATCTCTTAAATTCGGTCAAATATAAGGATTTTGGTATTAATTAAAAAAACATGTTATTGTGGGAAGATACACTATATTGCCAAAAGGATTGGCCCTCCCCTCCAAATAATTGAATTCAGGTGTGTGTTCCAATCACTTCCATGGCCACAGGTGTATACAATCAAGCACCTAGGCATGCAGACTGCTTCTACAAACATTTGTGAAAGAATGGGTCGCTATCAGGAGCTCAGTGAATTCAGGCGTGGTACCGTGATGCCACCTGTGCAATACGTCCAGTCATGAAATTTCCTCGATACTAAATATTCCACGGTCAACTGTTCGTGGTGTTGTAACAAAGTGGAAGCAATTGGGAACAACAACAACTCAGCCACGAAGTGGTAGGCCACGTAAAATTACAGAGCGGGGTCAGTGGATGCTGAGGCGCACAGTGCGCAGAAATCGCCAACTTTCTGCAGAGTCAATAGCTACAGACCTCCAGACTGCATGTGACCTTCAGATTAGCTCAAGAACAGTGCGTAGAGAGCTTCATGGAATGGGTTTCCATGGCCAAGCAGCTGCATCCAAGCCTTACATCACCAAGTGCATGCAAAGCGTCAGATGCAGTTATGTAAAGAATGCCGCCACTGGACTCTGGAGCAGTGGAGACGTGTTCTCTGGAGTGATGAATGACACTTCTCTGTCTGTCAATCTGATGGACGAGTCTGGGTTTGCCGGTTGCCAGGAGAACGGTACTTGCCTGACTGCATTGTGCCAAGTGTAAAGTTTGGTGGAGGGGGGATTATGGTGTGGGGTTGTTTTTCAGGGGTTGGGCTTGGCCCCTTAGTTCCAGTGAAAGGAACTCTTAATGCTTCAGCATACCAAGACATTTTGGACAATTTCATGCTCCCAACTTTGTGGGAACAGTTTGGGGATGGCCCCTTCCTGTTCCAACATGACTGCGCACCAGTGCACAAAGCAAGGTCAATAAAGACATGGATGAGTGTGCAGGCCAGTCAAGTTCCTCCACACCAAACTCAGAGTCCTGACCTCAACCCAATATAACACCTTTGGGATGAATTAGAGCAGAGACTGAGAGCCAGGCCTCCTCGTCCAACATCAGTGCCTGACCTCACAAATGCACTTCTGGAAGAATGGTCAAAACGTCCCATAAACACACTCCTAAAACTTGTAGAAAGCCTTCCCAGAAGAGTTGAGGCAGTTATAGCTGCAAAGGGTGGGTAAACTCCATATTAAACCCTACGGATTAAGAATGGGATGTATTAAAGTTCATGTGCATGTAAAGGTAGAGGGGCCAATACTTTTGACAATGTTAGTGTATTTGTACTCCTGGTAAATAGACGGTGAAAACAAGACTAAACACATATCTGACATCAGACATCGTTAATCTTAAACTAGTTTGACACCTAAACAAGTAATATAAAAGATTTAAGGAAAACTTGATCATAATGAGGTTATTGACAGCACTATTTTCAGCAGTTCCTTTAAATGAGTATTCATAAAGAATGGTTTAGTCCAAGTGATAGAATAAATGTCTTTCTTTGTCTTAATGTGAGTCTGGTGTTCCTTGCGGCATTAGCGGTGGGAGTGAAATCCTTTTGATGTTGTTATCAAGATTTTCGCCCCCACTTCCTGTAGAGTCAGAAGTTAGTTAGAGTGTTTCTGGCAGTCATTTGGTCCATTATAGGCCTGAGAGTGACTCGGGGCTTGAGCCAGTCACTTGGCTATACTAGGCCCAATATGCACCCTGGATGTCTGTAGGTGTGTTGTGGGATCCTCTGAAGGTCTGCCTTCCCATGGCCACACCATCCTGACAGATCTGGAAGGTGTCTTCCTTTAAGGTTGAACATCTGGTGTGGTGCCTCAACGTCTCTGCTCCGTTGATCACAGTGGACCCTGTCTGCACTCTGTCATTGTAAATGGATGAAACTTGCTCTTTCTCTGTCATAATGTTGGCTATTATCATACATGTAAAGTTGGGGAGAGAGGACAAAGTTCTTTAAAAATGTAGGATTTTATTTAAGGAATTATACTTCATCACTGCAGTGCATGTGGTCTGGGCATTTGGATGTGTATAGCAGATGAACAATCAATCAGTCATGATCATTCTGTGTATATACACACTCACTAGTCACCTCATGGCTTTTGAACTGCTTGTTAAAGTAATTATCTAATCAGCCAACCATGTGGCAAAAACTCAATGACTCCAACAGAGGCACACAAACAGAAAACATATGGTATATAGATGTTACCTGTAGCTAGCTTGCGTGTGGCTCTGTGTGTTTGTGTTTGGGGCTCAGACTGATCTCAGATCTCATCAGAACTCTACTTTTTTCCTGTGATTTACACTTAGTCTCTCTAGTCTTTCCATCCTCACTGTAAACAGACTAATGAAACCCCAGGATTTTTAGTTGAAACATTTTCAGCTTATGCTAGGGTATCTTAATGTCAGTTTGTGCTGCTTTTTACTTTCAGTTTGATAAGATAAGATAGCTTTATTAATCCCCGAAGGGGAAACTCATTTGCCACCAAGTTGCACAGTTCACATTTACAGCACACAACAGACATTTACAATACAAATACCAAATGCCATTGACATGAAAACAAGTGCCAAGCCGTTGATGCCCTGGCTGCCCTCAACACACACACAAAAAACCAATGATGAGCAGCACAAGAGCTTATTCAAACAGAACAGACAGCAACAACCTGTCTGACAAGTGTTCATTAAAATAACGGACTGCTAAGCTAAGCTAACGGCTAAGCTAACCTGAAGACTTAAATCAGCATTAAGGGTTTCAGGTGGACCTTCTGAATCTTTCAGTGGAACACTTAGGCATCACCAGACGCTCACTAAAAGAACTTCTTAGTCTCTTAAAAAAGCTGTGAAGAGGATGGCCTTTAGAGGTCAACACAGTTTTCAGTTTGGCCCCAATCCTCTTTCTACAGATGACCTCAAGTGAGTCTGGGGTGCAACCAATCACTGAGCCAGCCTTCAGTTTGTTGCCTCCACCAAGCGCGAAGCGCGAAGCGGAAGTAACAACATGTTGATAATGGGCCAAGGAACAAGTGATTAAATTTTGACTCAATAGCTTCTGAGCTAAAATATGGGGTTGAATCATATTAAAAGCACTAGAAAAATCAAAAAACATAATCCTGATAGAACAGAGACCTGACGATTCAGGTAACCCAGGACAACCCTCTCAAAGCATTTCATGATGTGTGAGGTTAAGGCTATAGGTCTGAGATTACTGAGGCCACACACATTAGGTTTCTTAGGAACCGGGACAATACAGGACGTTTTCCACATCTCTGGAATTTTAGATGTGGACAAGGACAGTGAGAACATTGAGTGCAGGACTGAGCACAACTGGTCAGCACAAACTTTGAGTGTGCGTGGAAGGACACCGTCAGGGCCTGCAGCTTTATTCACCTTCAGTTGCTTTAACTGCTGTTGTTGAGGAAGATTTTAACACTTTTCCCAGGGATGACGGAATCAACACAAAAATTAATGTAGCAGGTGACCTTGTCAGAAATACTGTCCAGATCGTCATCGTCCTTAAAAAACACAGACCAATCAGTGCTGTCGAAACACCCCCTTAGAGCCTCACAGGCATCCTCTGACCACACCCACACAGTTGTTTTCTGTGATCTGCTGCCTGCTGACCACTGGGGCATATGCAGGCATCAAGGAAACCAAATTATGGTCCGACTGTCCAAGTGGGGGGAGCGGCTTTGCCACAAAGCTTTCCTTAATGTTCATATAACATAAATCAATAGTTTTCTCACCCCTCGTCAGGGATGTGACCATCTGTTTAAAAGACGGTAGTGTGGAAGACAGAGAGCAGTGGTTGAAGTCCCCATTAATTATGAGCAGCGCATCAGGAGAAGAGCGCAACAAGTCATGAGACACTCTCGAAATCGTCTGTGCGGCCAGCTTGGAGTTAGCGGAGGGAGGGATGTAGACGACCTGAATGATAACATGAGAGAACTCCCGGGAAAGGTAGTAAGGACGACAGCTCACCACCAGAAGCTCAATATTCGAGTCACACACTCTCTCCTTCACCGTGACATGACGACACCACCTGTCATTCACGTACACACACACTCCTCCACCACGTTTTTTGACGGTGATCACTGCGTCTCTGTTGGTACTGAGGAGGGTGAATCCATCCATGTGCACTGTAGACTCCGGTATCCTATCTGACAGCCAGGTCTCGGTGAAACACAGCAGGCTGCTCCGCCGGTACAGACGATCGCCCCTCAAGAGAGCTGTCTGAGACGCAAATTTGTACCAAATTATCTGAATGAAGAAACACCATCAAATGGCTACTGATATTTATTCAAGTTGTAGTGTATTTATGTGTAAATTGTTTTACATTTGTTTAAATTATTTGGTAACTGTTTGTTGATTTGACACTGTATTTCTGAGCATCATAAATTACTCACAAATGACACACATTTGTAAATCTTGTATTTAATTCACATGTGATGCAACACATATTTGTGACCATTATTGAGACTATACGATAAATGTTGTTCACAGAGCAGCTCTAAGCAGTTGTAAGAAGCAGGGCTACTATCTGTCTGCATCGCTTAATCTTTGACACACATACGTATGCTGGAAAGATGACAAGCAGTAACTCTGGGTTTTGCACTCTGTAAAGGTTAAATTTCAGGCAATCTAGACACTAGGGATTTTTCTCACACTTCACACCTGGAATTTTGTGTCAGGAAGTAAATATGACATAAAGATGGAGGATGCAAAATATCAAAAAACTTTTGTCAAGCATTCTTTTGTATTTTAAAATTTTAAAATTTCTTCTATGTGTCTTGTGTCTCCTAGGGTACCTTTGCCTTTATTGAGAGGTGACAGAAAATAAGGGAAAAGAGTTCCTCATCTGTGGTGGTCCTTGAATGCTATGAGTACATAGTTGCCAGAAAATAAGGGAAAAGAGTCCCTCATCTGTGGTGGTCCTTGAATGCTATGAGTACATAGTTGCCATCTACTTTTCATGCCACACATCACAATTTTCCAAGGAATTTTACCTGCAAAACACTTTCTTAATTTGTTTGATCAATAAACTAAAGTATCAGCACAATTTTCTTTTCTTTTTTCTTTTCTTTCTTTTTTTTTGTCAAGGCCACAAGTGTTTTTACTCAGTGTTTGGTTTCACAGTTTCAAGGTTTTGGCTGTCACTGTTTCTACACTAGCTGGTGAACATACAGTGCTGTGAAAAAGTATTTGCCTCCTAATGTCTACTGTTTTTGCATATTTCTCACACTTAAATGTTCCAGATCACTAACTAATATTTATATTTATTGAATATTATACAGAGATAACCCACAAAACACAAAAGTGTAGTTTTTAAACAATGATTTATTGAAGATTTATTGAAATCACCCCTGTGAAATTGTCATTGTCCCCCTAAATCTAATAACTGCAGTTAAACATTTGTGATAGTTTGTGATCAGTCTTTTACATCGCCATGGAGGAATTTTGACCCACTCTTCTCTGCAGAATAGTTTTAATTTTTGCCACATTAGATGGTTTGCGAGCATGAACATGAAACTGCTCTTTTAAGGATTTGCCACAGCATCTCAATTGGACTTTGACTCGGCCACTCCAACACCTTGATTTGTTGTTGTTGTTCTTTGTGAGCCACTCAGAGGTGGACTTGTTTGTGTGCTTTGGGTCATTATCATGCTGCACAACCCATTTGTGTTTGAGCTTCAGGTAATGAAGTGATGAGCGGATATTCTGCAGGAGGATTTTCTTACAGAGAACAGAATTCATGGTTCCATCAATTATGACAAGCCCAGGTCCTGTGAAAGCAAAACAGCCCCAAACCATCACACTAGCATGTATGCTGTTCTTGTGGAATGCAGTATTAGCTTCATGCCAGATGTAACGGGACCCTTGTCTTCCAAAAAGTTACACCTTTGACCCATCAGTCCACAGGATGTTATCCCAAAAATCTTGGGAGTCATCCAGATATTTTTTTGCAAATGCCAGACAAGCCTGTATGTTCTTTTTGGTCAGGAGGTTTTGCAACTCTCCCATGGATACCATTTTTGCCCAGTGTCTTCCTTATTGTGGAATCATGTAGACTGACTTTTACTGAGGCAAGTGAGGCTTGCAGTTCTTTTGATGTTTGTCTGGGTGCTTTTGTGACCTCCTGGATGAGATGTCTATACGCTCTTTGAGACATTTTGGTAGGCCGGCCACTCCTGGGAAGGTTCACCGCTGTTTCATGTTTTCTCCATTTATGGATAATGGCTCTCACTGTGCTTTGCTAGAGTCCCAGAGCCTTAGCAATGGCTTTGTAACCCTTTCCAGATTGATAAATGTCACTGATTTGTTTCGCATCTGTTCTTGAATCTCTTTAGAGCGTGGCATCATGTGCTGCTTTTTGAGACCCTTTAGCATACCCTTTTTGAGACCCTTTAACATACTTCACAATCACAGGTTCTATTTAAGTGATACTTATATCACTATAATAGGCCTGGCAGTATTCATACATGGATGCAGGTGTTGAAACGAAATTGCCAAATGCATTTGGTAAATTGGTAGATTGGTAGCTAAGAGGGCAATTACTTTTTTTTTTTTTTTTTGCATAGGGCAAGCTGTGATGAATGAAATCAACATTTAAAAACTGCATTTTATTTTTTCTTGTTTTATCTTTGTCTTACCATTGTCTTAAGTCAAGTCAAGTCAAGTCTTTTTTATTGTCAATGCTGCAATATGTACAGGACATAGAGAGGATTGAAATATGATTTGAATGACAAGATAGTGCAAATAAAATGAGCTTAATTACTGGATAAAGTGGATAAAGTGTATGTGTGCAGTACAGTCCCTGAGGATTGAAGTCCATTGTTGATTGGGTGGGTGGGTGGTTGGGGGGCAGGGAGAGAGTTCAGTGTCCTGATAGCCTTGTGGATGAAACTGTCCTTCAGCCTGCTGGCCCTCTTGCTCTTTGCAGTTTGCGGAGGAAGTAGAGGCGCTGGTGAGTTTCCTGGCCAGTGATGCGGTGTTGTTAGTCTGGGAGAGGTGCTCTGTGATGTGCACACCCAGGAAATTGGTACTGCCTGTGGTCTCCCAGTTAGGAAATCCAACAGCCAGTTGCACAGCGAGGTGTTCAGCCCCAGCTGGTCCATTTTGAAGATGAGTTGTTGGGGCATGATTGTGTTGAATGCTGAACTGGTCTATGAACAGCATTCTAAGATAAGGGTCTTTTGTGTCCAGATGAGTGAGGGCTGTGTGGAGGGCAGTGGAGATGGCGTCATCAGACGAGCGGTTGAACCGATATGCAAACTGGTAGGGATCCAGGTTGGGGGGCAGGGCAGACTTGATGTGTTCCATGTCTCGCCATTCAAAGCACTTCATGAAGATGGGGGTGAGTGTAACCAGACGGTAGTCGTTGAAACAGGAGGGCGACGACTTCTTCGGAACAAGGATGATGGTGGTGGCTTTGAGGCACATGGGGACAACAGCCTGACTCAGCGAGATGTTGAAGATGTCTGTGAAGACATCTGTGAGTTCCCCTGCACAGTCCATCAGCAAACGAGGTATGTTGTCAGGACCACAAGCTTTTCGGGCGTTGATCCTGCTGAGTGATCTCCTCACACTCTCCGGGGACAGTGTCAGTACCTGTTCGCCAGGAGGGGGAGGGGACTTCTTTGCAGGTGTGCTGCTGTGTGCCTCAAAACGAGCGAAGAAGTCGTTCAGCTCATCCAGCAGAGAGGTGTAGCTGTTTCAGGTCTGCGGGGATGCAGACCCCGCAGACCCCGCAGACCCCGCAGACCATCTGTGCCATCCTGTGGCAGGTCTGCATCCCCTGCCACAGGCTCCGTGTGTCTCTGCTGCAGGGCTGGAAAATCCTGGTCCCCGAAAGTAAAAATCCTTTTCCGTTTCAGATGTCTCCCTCTTCCACCACACCTGCTTCAAATGATCAGGATCGTTATCAGGCTTCTGCAGAGCTTGATGATGAGCTGATCATTTGAATCAGGTGTGTTGGAAGAGGGAGACATCTGAAACGGAAAAGGATTTTTACTTTCGGGGACCAGGATTTTCCAGCCCTGAGCCGAAAGGTGAGGCTCTCGATTTACCAGTCAATCTATGTTCCTACCCTTACCTATGGTCATGAACTTTGGGTCATGACCGAAAGAACGAGATCCCGGATACAAGCGGCCGAAATGAGTTTCCTCCGTAGAGTGACTAGGCGCATACTACGAGATCGGTTGAGGAGCTCAGTCACCAGGGAGGAGCTCGGAGTAGAGCCGCTACTCCTCCCCATCGAGAGGAGTCAGTTGAGGTGGCTTGGACATCTGTTCTGGATGCCTTCGGGACACCTCCCTCGGGAGGTGGTCCAGGCATGTCCCACCGTGAGGAGGCCTCGGGGTAGACCCAGGACACGCTGGAGGGACTATGTCTCTAGGCTAGCCTGGGAACGCCTTGGGGTCCCACTGGAAGAGCTGGAGGAGGTGTCTGGGGCAAAGGAAGTCTGGGACTCCCTGCTTAGACTGCTGCCTCCGCAACCCGGCCCCAGATAAGCGGAAGAAGATGGATGGATGGATGGATGGTAAATGAAGTCTGCTTGCTTGCATGATTTGCCAAATAATTGTCAATGAGAATGAATAAAGTTGCAGATTAATGCTTTACAAGGTCCAGAACTACATTATATTGCCAGAAGTATTCACCCACCCCTCCAAATAATTGAATCCAGGTGTTCCAATCACTTCCATGGCCACAGGTGTATAAAATCAAGTACCTAGGTATGCAGACTGCTTCTACAAACATTTGTGAAAGAATGGATTGCTCTCAGGAGCTCAGTAAATTCAAGCGTGGTACCATGCTAGGTTGCCACCTGTGCAATAAATCCATTCGTGAAATTTACTCAATACGAAATATTCCACGGTCAACTATTGGCGGTATTATAACAAAGTGGAAGCAATTAGGAACAACAGCAACTCAGCCACAAAGTGATAGGCCATGTAAAATCACAGAGCGATGTCAGAGGATGCTGAGGCGTACAGTGCGCAGAAAATCACCAACTTTCTGCAGAGTCAATAGCTACAGACCTCCAGACTGGCCTTCAGATTAGCTCAAGAACAGGTAGAGAGATTCATGGAATGGGTTTCCATGGTCGAGCAGCTGCATCCAAGCCTTACATCACCAAGTGCAATGCAAAGCGTGAGATGAAGTGGTGTAAATGTGGCGAGGGGCACTAAGTTGATGATTAAAAAGGAACGCCGGACAACGCCACCTGGGGAATGAGACCCCAGGAAATACTAATTGTGCTGTAATATGTTTGCAAAAATGGATAAGACCCACAGATTCGTTTCTACGAGACAGAGACGTGTTTCAAAAGGAAATCAAATGTTTTATTGTTTTTAAAAACAAAATAGACAGGGACTGGAACTGCTGAAAAGGAAAGAAAGGTTAAAGGACAAATTTAATATAAACAATGAAGTGATTAAAAGTATTATTTTATTATAATTATAGTTAAAATATGTCCATAAGGACTCTAAAACAGTGCAAGATCAACACAAAATCCAGTCCAAACTAACTTACAAAAGAAAAGAACCAAGCAGTCGCCACTGGTGGAGAGGCAGACTAACTGAGGAGTGTCCGGGAGTGCCACCACTACTCACCTCGGTGTGTCACAGCAAACATCACGGCAATCCTCACGGCAAAATGGTGCAGGCTAAGGTGTCCCAGTGCATCTACTCACATACAAACAAAAGAAAGTGAAGGGACCTCACCATAGGTGCCTAGCCTCTCCACACAGTGGCAATCTGCTCTGAAAGGAAAGAACTAAATACAAAAGAACCAAACAAATAAAGTAATGTAAACCCAGCTGGTTTCACAATACATGAACTGAAACTAAACAAACTAAGGCAAAACAGCAGTGGTCAGGGAGCAGGAGAAAACCTGGAACAGGGAAAAACACTGTTAACTAGGTTTAACCTACTTTTACCTTTTAATGTTATTTTAAAACTGACGCTACTCACCACCTCTGGGACATTAACTGCAGGTCACAGAGGGACAGCGGCCACTAAACAGGACCCACACGGTCAACCACACTAGCAAGGAAGGATG